>CABFWB010004332.1:24836-61313 GCA_902151455.1 Timema bartmani
TTTTTCCTTAAATCTCTTAGGAGAAATGTTTGCATAGCAATGATCTATCTCCATTTTAGACTCAATAGTCAATATTTACATTTTTTATTGGTCAAAATGTATAAATGAATAATTAAATATCAATGCGATGACTTGAAGATCTGCAACGTCTTTTAAAATGTTAAAATTTTAACCAGAAATCGAAATTTTAATACGAAGTGTTGACCCTTTTGGAAGACATTAAACTGTTTGAAATTTTCTTAGGTGGACAAAGATGCGCCTCTTTTCTCATTGATTCTATATCATTGTATATTATTTTATGCGTGTTCTTATGTGGAGTGATGATGATACAATGTACATTATTCCGTTCAGAAATCTTACGAGTTTATAGAAAGAGAGAGAAAGTCTGTGCGGTGTGCCGTACCATTTATTTTAATTAGTCTATATACCCTTGTGGTTTTTAACAACTTGATCTAAGATGTACGTGGAGGTAGTACTCGCATTAGCCTGGTAAGAGGATGGGAAAACTATAGCGATAAGTCCCACGTGAAAAAAACATTCCCATTGCACCCAAACAAAATTATACCTTCAACCTCCTCGCACCCGCAGATCACTAACATATCAAAGATTGACACCTTAGACCACGTGATGAGTTCATGTAAATGAGTAGTCCAATGCACAAGTAGCGTAATTACACGAGGAAGATGGCTCAACATAAAAATATGATTTCTGTCTACGATGGAAATCAATTTTTTTTTTTAGTTTTTTGGCGCAGGTTCAAACTTTTTTCTTTGTTGTTATATCATTTGTCTACCCAACATGATAAATTATATTTTGTAGCAACGTTCAGTGATCTTTCAAGATTATTTCTGTAAATCTATACGGTTGGTGTGGCACTCTGGTTGAGATGGAGATAGAGTCTGATCCTCGTTGATATATTTGGGCCGTATTTCATAATGTAGCGGCTTTTGTCGCTCGTTTGTTTAAAAGCTAGTTCTAAAAGACCACTCTATTACTCCAGCGCATGGCAATTTCTAACAGCGCCGCCTTAGTGGATACTAGAAATATTGTGCGTTCAGTAGATTCTAGGCTTGTCTACGATAAGTTGATTGTAATATCAACTGACCTAAAAAAATCTAACCTTCAATTGGTAAGCGCATGGAATGTTGGGCTTGTTGGTCAAAAAAAATCTTCTCTTTACGTAAGAGTGGATAAAGTAAGAGTGAACCAAATTCCATTTTTAAATAATAAAAAACAACAAAAATTGAAAATCAGGCTTGGTTAGGTTTTTTTTCCCTTTGGTATGTACGTATACTCATGGTGGGCAACCCTGTCGCCAATCGTCACAAGTGGCGAATTGTCCATAAAATTGTGATGAATGTGAGTTTGCCATTTTTCACAGTTTAAAAAACCTTTTTTCTACTCGTGTGCTGGTTTTTTACCTGATATTTTCCGGCTTATCATTGGAACCATTCTGCTTTTTGAATGAATAATTGACGCAATATTGGATACCATCCAATACCCCCCCTTCCTTCACTCCTTTCCCCAGCACACCGTTTCATCTCTGTCTTCAGACGAAAATATTGGTCAAATTTTGCATTAAATTGTCTTAAGCTTTCAATCTGAACCATTTGCATCAATTGCGTCTGAGGCAGTTGTAAGAGATTAGTCAAAGTTTACATGTTTTGAATAAACGTGTACAAACAGTGTGTGTTGTTTTAAATGTTCAATTGAGCAACATAATTTCTCAATTTTTACATGTTGTGGTAAATTTCACTTGTCGTTTGCCACATATGTGTCTATATTGAAGAATATGTTTCCCACCTCTGGTCTATACTATAGGTGTGCCAAGTTTTGCCTTTGTAGGTCATCTGGAGAGTCTGGTAAGACACACACATTAGGACATTATACTATATATGTAAATTTTTTACACACATCATCTTAATACCCGTCAAGGCTACACACATATTTATGTTGGGATAAGGGAGCTAGTACTTTTAAAAATGTATCAACATTCGGGGGGGAGGGAGAATGGTAAACTACTTATAAAATAAAAATATCTGCACACCTGAACGTAACCGGAGAAAGAACTCAAAATGATAGGGCTGGGAGTCATACGAAAATAGTGGGATTCTGGTAAGAAGACACTTTTAGAAAACGTAAATTTTAATTTTGCGGCTAGCATTGATATTGTATAAACCTTATTTTTTTCAGTTTTGTCTTTTATTTATCTTTGAAAAGTGACTGCTTAAGATAGCTTGGTTTGACGCATAAATATTTAAAAATCGTTTTACTAAATTTTAATAGCTATCGAAAGGTTTTTTCTATTTTGAATTGGACTGTAGGAATATATAGGTGCTTTGTTTGGATAGGTATGATTAGGTTTAAGCTGTGTCAAACTTTTTATCAATGAATCAATTATTTTGCGCTTACAAGGCATTAAACTTAGTTTTTTTTTTTGCTCAAATGAGTGAAGAATAATAGTAAATGTTAGTAACGAATTTTGTATTTAAGATTACAAAGACAAAAAAAGATTACATTAACATCAGCTGATATCCATATAAAACAGATGCGCGTGGTTTCCATTTACAGTAGCGTTTAAAAAGTCACGGGAGGCACTTTTATGGGAGCCATTTACATTTTCACAATTAAAACACCACCAGAAGTAATTTTTACCCACTTCGGTGGCCGAATGGTCTTAAGACGTCACTCTCACAATATATGACTGCCGATGTTGAGAAAGTCAAGGCTCAAATACCTGTCTGTTGTTCTGAGGGAGTGTTTTCCTAAATGATTTTCCACTCTCTCTCCACATAAATGTGAGTACACGTTCTCTAACTCCAAACTTCCTCATCCCTAACACATTAGTGTAGTTAGTAGCCAGAACATATAGCAATCCGTGGTGCTAGAAAAATAATGTACGTGCTGAATTTTTATTTTTTAGCATCGCGTCTTACTACCCGCTTAGGTTATACACTTATGTACTAATTACACTAATGTATTAGTGATGAGGAAGTTTATATTTTTAGAAAGCTTAACCCAAATTTGCGTGGAGGGAGAGCGGGAAACCACTTATTAAAATGTAGACCCAACAGAGACTCAAACCTTGATATCCCCGTCATCGGCAATCTAATCTACTGCAAGAGTAGCGCCTTAGACCATGCGGCCAGTGAAACGGGTAGGTTTAGAATTATATTAATGTGCACATCGGTAAACTGCATTGAGACATAGGTAGTTAACAATAATAATGTCCAACGCCTTAGATCATGTGGTAACGTGTCTGACTACTAAGCTAACGGTCATGTGGTCAGAAAAATTATCATTTGGTGAAATGCGTGTTTTCTCCTTCCACAGTGATGAATTAAAGGCCTGGGGATGGATGTTGTGTCTGTTCTATTTTTTAAACACCGTGTCCTACTACCCATTCCTGATACACACTTGTGTCTGTTCTAGTGTTCTAGATTTAATAAAGTTAAGTGGAGAGCCACGAGTGACCTTCTTGGTATGCGCTGATTGAGCAACGTCAACAGATTCCATCAAAGA
The DNA here is from genome assembly GCA_902151455.1 of Timema bartmani. NCBI lineage: Eukaryota > Metazoa > Arthropoda > Insecta > Phasmatodea > Timematidae > Timema > Timema bartmani. The sequence continues at coordinate 28,359 of CABFWB010004332.1, forward strand.
GATGCAACAAGTATTTCAAACATGCTCGCATAAAACATACGACGATAGTAGAAATAATCAAAGATTTTAATGTTTCTAGGCAAACTGTTACACAGCGTTCTGCACATTCACGTAGTTTACCTCTAGCTTAATAATGGAGAGCAAGACAGGCCACGTCAGACGGCTGAAAATAGAAACATGAGAATATTTCGAATCATTTAATCACAGAGGAAAGTAATGTATTCGTAAGGGCTTTGGTTATAATATTCAGGGCCGTCACCCTTAAGGGTATGCGAATGGTGCGGCTACACAGGGCTCAGTGATTTGGAAGAACCCACGCTTACTTAGATGACAGAGAAAAAAACTAGTTGGAGTAAGACCTTTTTATTTTCACGCTCGTATAGCAGGCTATCTAGCAAATATGGTCAGAGTGTAAAAATAACATTAAAACATAATTATGTGGTTTGATTTATTGAACTAGTGAAGCGAGTTCTCCATTTTAACTCCACCAATTTGTATTTGTCTGTCTGTATGTCTGTCTTTGGTGCATATGTCTCATGGTAACTTTTTAATGCATTAAATAATTTAATTCAAACTTTGCGCATTTGCTCTTTGAAATTTTAAACATATCATGTTCGTTGATGAAAAAAAATGGAACTAAGGTTTGGGGAGAATCAACCCTTATATGTATAAAAACGCGGCTTATAACATTAATAAATATACTATATACTATACCTTTTTAGGGAATTTTCTGATACCTTATATGGCTGGAAATTGGTATATAGGCGCAAGTTTATGTAATAACACTAAACAAAAATAGAATTTCTTTCTTTGGTGGGTGGGGTTGGGGGGGTAGTTATTGTAGGCCCCACAAATGAAATTTTCCCAGGGCCCCACGTCTGCTTAGGGTAGCCCTGATAATATTTAAGTGTTGACAAATTTTGGTCTGTAGCAGACCAGGTAATCCCGTCATTAGTTACACTTTTGCATTCAACCACTAAGCACCGCAGTCAATACCTGAGGGTGAGAAGGAAGCTGGAATAGCTTTTATAGCTTTACTAAAATTAATGTTATAGTTTAAATAAACACGTTTTTATAGATAACATTCAGACAAAGGAATTATTTAAATATATACCAACAACACCCAGTCACGGATTTGAACCCTGATCACCCAGATTTACACGTTGACCACTCTACCAGATGAGCTTTCCCGAATCCTCTACTTGTACGTTGTCAGTATAGTTGAGTGACACATATAAGATCCTGGACAGCTCAGTCGGTAGAGTGGTCAAAGCGTTAAGGCCGTGCGCAAATTCTTGTCCGGGTTTAATTTTTTCTATACATCATATTTACATAATTTGATAATGTTTCTGATGTAAAAATACTTGAGAAAATTTAAAATGTAACGACAGATTGTGATATATAGACTGCATTCGTTTCATTAAAATAGCTAGAACATTTTACGGAAAGATTTCAAGGAAAATTCTCACTCTCACATTTTTAGCGAAACTTCACAAAGAGCGTTGGTCTCGTCCACCCTTCCATTCCACATTCTAATGTTTTACACGCTCGTTTAGATTGAAACATGTACACTCTATTTATCTTGAAGATAGCAGTCTTACCTTGATGGATTACTCTACTACTCTATCTAATAAGCCACACCATAGTAGAACCATTCAAGGTAAGGTTGTATCCTTACCAGATAAACAAAGGGTTCATATATTTATCCAATTTGGACGTGTCTCACGCGACGTTTTAAACGCTCGCGTCGATTAAGCCTTGAAAGCCAAAAGCGAAACAGTTGTCTACACTTGCCACCACGTCAAAGGACAGCGGTAAACTGTTTCCTACAAACAAACAGGGCTGTTTTTCAGGATGCATGAAGCAGTCACATTTGTTATCCTGAGCGGTCGGAAGCGGAGAATATACCACGCTGTAATAAAACCTGTCCATCCGTTTATTTCGTCCAGTGTGGAGTGAAGAAGTTTGCGGTGGAGGTGTTTTCTGGGTCAATGTTATCTTGTTAACGTCACGAGATTGGGAGTGCTTCACTCTATTGGTTAAATTTGAAACCTAGATTTAATTCAGCACTCATATGGGTCACATCAAAAATTATATAAAATCACCAGTCGTATCTAAGCTTAAAATCGCTTAAGTCTACTTTATTGTTTGTTAAATTCACAGGGTTTGTAGTTATATTTTCTTTTAGAGAATCTTATCTAGTAGCTAGAGATGTTTCTACATAATATACGTCTCGCAAGATCACAATTTGTTTCAGTATGGATTTAAATATTCTATTATTTACCTGATTGTGTTGCATTTTACATTAATATAACGCTATGGCATTCCTTTATTTATTAGAATACAAAACAACATAAAATAAATGGTATGACACATTCGCAAAAAATTTCTAATATTTTGTATTTATGATATCTTCGATGATAAATTTCACAAATAAGTTTCAGTTAATTATCCTTAATTAGGTTTTCCTCATCAAAACAAACAAATCTTCTTGTTAATCACAATAATAACTTTTTATATTTAAACTTTAAATCAAATTGTTCAAATATAATTAAGAAAATTCTAAATTTTCTGAAATAAATTCTTTGTAAACTACCCTATTTTTATTTTGTTATATGTAAAAATAAAAAACTTATTCTTATTAACATTATAAACTATTCTCAGGTTACTACTTTGAATTCAAAGGTCAAGTTTTTTTTTAATAATTTGTCTTAAGTAGCCAATACTTAAATTAATTTATTTTGGATGAATAAAGGTATATAATTATTGATTTTGTAAATTAGTCCCCCCCCCCCATACCAATTTTGAACCAAATGAGCTATTTACAAAACGAATTAAAAAATCAATCATTGGTTAACTAGGTATACTATTAAATGATTTTATTTAGAAAAATAAATTAATATAACTATTTATAATGCAAGTAAATTAAAAACTCCTTTTGAATCAAATCCTTTAAGCTATTTTTAAAATATTAAAATTAAAAAAAGCGTCATCGCTAAATTACCTTTAAGCAAATTCCCCTCTCCTCAAACCAAGGATGCAGGTTTATTTTGTCATATTCATTAAATTGAAAAATGACACCTGGACATGAGAATTGAACCAGAGACCAATTCTCGTGTCCAGGTGTCATTTTTTAATTTAAAGAATGTGATATTTAGATGTGGCTATAACCGTAACTGACAAATATAATAGCTTTGTTATTTAATTCATTATCTATTTGTCATGTTCATATTAAATACTCCCCTTCGTTTTAAGCAAAATTGTTATAGTCATTTACAAAATAATAAAAATTTTCAAACATCACTCATCCGTAAACAACTCTTTATAGAATTTTTACCCAAAATAAAGTATACGAGGTTATTTGTCATGTCAAATACTTAAGATAACTATTTTGAACCAAATCGTTAGTCATTTTAAAATATTTCCATTTATTGGGGCAAAAAATCAGTAAACTACTCATAAATGAGTTTCTACCCCCCCAAAAAATATACAGTGTTAATTGTAACGTAATACATTACCAATATACCCATTTGAAACCAAATCGTTAAGCCATTTTTTAAATATTTCAAGTTTTTTAAAAATCGGTCGTCAGTAAACTACCAATAAATGAGTTTTCACCCCAAAAACAGATATGCACTGTTATTTGTCAGGTCAAACACTCACAAGGTACTCATTTGGAACCAAATCGTTATATATATTTTTTAAATATTTCAAGTTCTCGAAAAATCGGTCATCAGTAAACTACCCATAAATAGTTTTCACCCCAAAAGCAATTATACTTTGTTATTTGTCATACTATACAATCTCCAGGTATACATTTTTAATAAAATTGTTATAGTTATTTTCGAAATATTTAGAGTTTTCGAAAGTTTCCCTAGAGAAAACTACACTTCAGCGAATTTTTGCCCAAAAACTGACTATTCAGTGATATTTGTCATGTCAAAAAAAGTCCTAGATCTGCACTTTAAACAAAATCGTGAGTGCCATTTTCGAATAATTTGGAATTAAAAAACATTACTCATCAGTAAACTACCCTTAAATAAAGGGATAAGTATCAACTTTGAACAAAATCCATCCAACCGCCTTGTATCCGTGGCTAGGGACAGACTGGCAGACAGATAAACAGAAAAACAGACATAGGGAGAAATAGAATTGTAAGATTGTAAAAATGTGGATTTTACCATTTTCTGTCCATCCCCATGTATGTCTGTTTTTCTGTCTGTCCATCCTGGCCTAGGATCCGTAAAAATTTGGATGGATTATCTTCAAACTTGATATTTAGATTTAATAGGGTAATATCTAGGATTTTTTTTTATTTTGACCCTAGCCCTCAAAGTAAGAATAGCTTACTGATGAGTGATTTATTTGAATTTTAAGAAAATAGCTTAGATGATTTTATTTAAAATGCATATCTAGAATGTGTTTAGTTGTTGTAGAATTGGTTTTCAGGCAAAACTTGTTGAAGGGTAGTTTACTGATAGGAGGCGTTTGAAAATTTGAAATATTTTGAAAATAACTTTAAAGATTTTGCTCAAAATGTATATATGGAGATTGTGTGGTATGACAAATAACAATGTATAATTATTGTTTTTGGGGAAAACTCTTTATGGGTAGATTACTGATGACTGATTTTTAAGAACCCGGAATTTTTTTACAAATTACAGTAACAATTTGGTTCAAAATGGATATCTTGGAAGTCTCTTACATGACAAATAACCCGTAATACTTGGTTTTGTGTAAAAATTCCATAAAGAATAATTTACCGATTAGTGATTTTTGAAAATTCGAACTATTTTGAAAATATCTAAAACGATTTTGCTTGAAATGTATATCTAGGGAGTTTTCGACATAACCATGACAAATAAAGCTTTATAAATGTTTTTTGGTGACAATTGGTTGTGGGTAGTTTACTGATGACTTTAAAAAATATTATTGTTAAAAGATGGCCTTAGAAATGTGGTTAAAATGGGTAGATATCTGTTAAGTTGCTTATATTATACATATTTATGTAGATTGGTTTTTCTAAATTAAAATTATTAACAGTATTTAACTAGTGAATAATTTTTGTAAAATTTGATTTTTTTGAAAACATCTTTAATGGTTTAGTTAAAAATTGGTATTGGAGTACTATTTTACACTATAAATAATAATGTATTATTATTATTTGTATGAAATAAATTATTCTAAGGGTAGTATACTGACAACAAATTAGATAAAATTTGAATTTTTTGAAATTATTGTACTTGTAGATTGAATTCAAATTTGAAATTTAGGAATAGTTTTTCATGATAAATAGTAGTACGTTTTTATACTAACAAATTTTTTAAAATCTGAATTTTGTTAAAAATATTTGAATAATTTAGTTTTAAGTGTATTTACAAAGAAACTTTCATTTTAAATGTCAAAGCTCTATGTCCACAGGTTCAAAAATCACATAAGTAAATTTTGAAAACTTTCAACCCCGCTTCCGTTTTTTTAACTCCTTAAAGGAGAAATTTCGTAAAGCCCCGTCCTAAATCTTGCTTAGAGCCTACACGGAACCTTCACAAAAAATTCCAATTTTCCAGGCCCTGGAGTTGGATAAATACGGTAACGAGTGTATCAGTGAGTGAATGGCTTTTGTCTGTTATATAATATTGTAGTTTTAAATACAGTTAACTCTCAATTATCCGCGTTAATGGAGGGTATGAGTGCCGCGGATTATCCAAAACCGTGGATAATCCGCATATTTAGTAAAACAAGAGATTGTAGCACATTCATTTCAAACTAGTACTCACCTAATGTGACCGTTTCTATGAACACATCATTATATTTCACGCACTAAGATAAAAAACACACACTTTAAATCAATGTACAGTATACTCAAAATTGACAAATCACTTAAAAAGTCTGTAATAGTCTTCTGCTTCGTTGCAGATGCTTTCTTTTTCCTTATCCCGCTATGTGTTTTCCGTAACATCAGCTTGTAAAAAAGGAGAGTGTCATCTTCCTGTTCCAGATGATTAAGCAATTTAGGAGTCTTTTCCAGTGCAGCCCTCTTACATAAGCTTTCTGTCTCTTTGGCCATCATATTTTCTCTAGAGGTTTACTGAGTACAACAATCGGTAGCCCTGTCTGCTCCATCAACGCAACGTTTTTCAAAAACGTAACCCCTGCTGTTGGCGATGCCACGGTTAAGTCGCAAAGCAGATAATCCACCCACTGGTAATCGGGAGTTTACTGTATTCATAAATATGCCAACTTCAATTGAATTGCTTGCTTATATGGAAATTATTTAGTAATATTTATAATTTCTATCATTTTCAAAAGAGATTTTAAATAATTTAGCATTGACTTATAACTAAACTATCAACCCGGGTTGGTAAAAGAAAGAAAAATTGCACCTGTTGACATTTTGATGAAGCTACCATAGTTCTTACCACCATTTTGCTCCTTGTTTAGAGAAGAGAAGGATTGAGCAATTGAAAGAGGTGCATCTTGGGGCACATCTCAGGCGCAAAGTGGCGTCATTTATATATACATTTTTACCCTTTCGTGAATCCCTGCCTGGACGTTGTTTATTTTAAGTGTTCTGTCATCCGTGTCCCTAGGTAGACTCTTGAATTTTAGCTATGAGAGTACAATGCCAATAATATAATGATCTTTGTTTTTGTGTTCGTTTATTTTTAGGAGTTGATGAGTCTATGGTTTCGGTAGATGGAGGATTTTATGGTAAAAATTTATGATTTAGGGGTAGTTTTCTCGAAAAATACTTAAAATTTAGATTTTATACAACAGATATAACTTCTTTTTGTTATTACAATAGGAAATTCTTAGCTTTCTCTTTGATCCAAATTAGACTCAATTTGTACGCTACGTCCACCATTTTGGATTTGCAATTTTGGATTTTTTGAGATGTCAGATATTTATTATAACTATGGCATACTCGAAGACGTCAATGCCAAGTTTTGGCTTTCCAAGACTAAATTTGTAAGGTTTAGCCACCATATTGGATCCTCCGTCTGGAATTTTTCAAGTTTTAGATTTTTCTCAAAAATATGGTATGATCTATAACTCCTATAAAAAACTTCAGATATCTAGGACTCAATGTGTACGTTTCTTCGGACATTTTGGAGCTGCCATTTTCAAAATTCAAGTCTCGGATTTTTCTCCTAAAGATGGCGTGCTCCATTGTGTCCATACCAAATTTCAATTTTCTAGGATATTAGGAAGCGAGAGAAGGAGCTCTGGGAGGACACACAGCTATAGAAAAACTTTTGTTTGTGTAGATTAATTTGTTTTATGATTATCTCTTGTACACCAGCATAATGTAATTATTTTTTGTAAGCCATTTGTTGTTTTGTATTTGTTCAGTGTTAGACTGTTAGCGGTTTGACTGTTGGCTAGCCCTTTAATAAACGAAAAGGAAAATTACTATTACTGTATTATTATTATTATTATTATTATTATTATTATTATTATTATTATTATTATTATTATAATCTTTCTACATGTCAGATTCTTTGTACAAAGTGAGTTCTTGAGTATGTTCTATTAGCAACTTCCTTTTTCTAGCCTGAAACTTCATCTTCTTTCCTGGTTGAGGTCATCCATCAATCAGTGTCATTCATTGTCTTCCTGGCCCCATTTTCTTTTCCACCTTGCCTTCTGCGACAAAGCAAAAAGTACAGGGCCGTAACCACCAATATCTTTGTAGAAAGCGAAATGTCCCCCTTTGAGTCAAAGATTTCTTCCCCAACAGGGAGAGTTTCAGTAAAAAGGGACCATTGATACACATAATAAATTATATTCATTGATATTAATATGTTGTTAGGTCTACAAATTGGGGACTAGCCTGTATTGAGTCATTATAAAACCTTACAAATTATCTTCACTCTGCTCTAGCTTTCATCCTTAGTCTTCACTCTGCTTTAGCTTTCATCCTAATTCTTCACTCTGCTCTAGTTTTCATCCTAATTCTTCAATCTGCTCTAGTTTTCATCCTAATTCATCACTCTGCTCTAGTATTCATCATAATTATTCACTCTTCTCTAGTTTTCATCCTTATTCTTCACTCTGCTCGAGCTTTCATCCTTAGTCTTCACTCTGCTCTAATTTTCATCCTTAGTCTTCACTCTACTCTAGTTTTTATCATAATTCTTCACTCTGCTCTAGTTTTCATCCTAATTCTTCACTCTGCTCTAGTTTTCATCCTAATTCATCACTCTGCTCTAGTTTTCATCCTAATTCATCACTCTGCTATAGTTTTCATCCTTCACTATGCTCTAGTTTTCATCCTTATTCTTCACTCTGCTCTAATTTTCATCCTAATTCTTCACTCTTCTCTAGTTTTCATCCTAATTCTTCACTCTACTCTAGTTTTCACCCTTATTCTTCACTCCGCTCTAGTTTTCATCCTTATTCTTCACTCTTCTCTAGTTTTCATCCTAATTTTTCACTCTACTCTAGTTTTCACCCTTATTTTTCACTCTGATCTAGTTTTCATTATTAATTTCGACCATCACTCAGAGTGAACCCTCTTTTTATTCCCCCCTACACCCCTCCGTGACATACTTTTTTTTGGATACACCTCTGGATAAGAAGACAGCTCCAATTAAATAATTAATTTCTAAGTGAAATATATTTACTGATCATAAAATTGAGATTAACAAAGAATATATTCAACTTTAAAATATTGGCCTACACATATATTTTGTTTATAAATGTATGAAGTGACGCATGCCTCCGAAACCATTGGGCTTGCAGACAAAATTCTTTCCTGTGTGTTTTTCCGATGATGGGGAGGCTGAGGCGCTAGGTGTTATTTTCTTTAACTTATTCTCAATATCCCGCCACAAAAATGCAAGTGCACTTCTTTTAAATCCTACCTTCGTCTTCCTTTCCCCATTAATTTAAGTATGCGGATAACCCGGTCAGATAGTAAAACGCGGAACACATAGAGGAATGGCGCAAATCATCGCTAAAGAATAGCATCTGTTCAATAAACTTGCAGGCGTCTTCTTCAAAGCAATAAACATGAGGAGTGGTGACCCAATTGCAATGATCCTTTCACCCCCTTAAGGGCGAGACAATCAGTTTAAGAGGTTCTGAGCCATCTCATTTCCAAGCCTTGAAAAAAATAAAAATACGGGGCTTGGTGAACAGAGTGGGAGGGAGTTTATGACGATGGGAATGCCATTGAAATATATTTCACGCACACATTTGAGCTAGAGTAGAGGTCGACATAAGGTTAGGGAGCTGAGATTTGATTTTCTTTAGTTTTTATCCCTACTTGGACCAGACACAAAGAATGGGGTGGACTGACAGGTTCCAAACGACCCGGAACTACAAATATGATGGCGCTTAACATACATTCATAAATACCACTGAAGTTAAGTTTCAGTGTTAACTGAAGTTATGAGTTGATGTATTTATATTTTTATTTTTAGTAAATTGGACATTTAAGCTACATTTCTGATGATTACGTCACTATTAAATCCACTTTAAACATAAGTTTCTAATTTATACTGACATAATAAAAAAGGTTTTTTTTTTAAATTTTATATAATAATTGGGCTTCTATTTTTGAATTATTTAAGAATGTAAAATGGTTCTGAATACAATACTTGTGTAAATTACAAGGCTAGTAGCAGTAAGTTTTAACTAACCAAATGCTTTTACGTTTGGCTTAAGAAACTGTTTACAAACAACATCAAGAAACCACAAACGGGGCAGTTTTACATTTAATGCCATCATATATCATTACAATTTACAAATGATGTATTCTAGGTACCCTCAGACTTACTCACTGGGACTTTCGCTTTAAAAGTTAATATAAACAATTATTTATAATCGTAAGGCTAACTTTATATGTTAATTGCGTCAGCCCGGACTAAACCAGTCCACAGGAATATCTCCCGGTACCCCAACAGCCCTATCCATCTGTAGGTAGGACTCTTGTTGGAAGTAGACGCAAGCCTGATACAAAAGTTACTTATTTTTTCATACGTCAAGTCATGTGATATGCAGCTGTACTTTGGGCCTATACTAATAAAACACTAGTAGTATTGTACAATATTATCAAAATTTACCTTTCTTCCCAATAAAATCCTACTCATATAGGGCAGGAAGTGTAAGTTTAGAAAACACATTTTTTTTAGATAAAAAATGTTAACATTTTACTATTTTATTAATATTTATTGATACTATCTATCAAAAGTAACAGCTACAGCGCATATGGCTTGGCGTATGAATATATTTAAAAGTTTTTAGTGTTTTTTTAACCGTCAGATATACAAGGACATTCATGATAGGAATATGGAAGGACCACGCCCAGTGGGCAGACACCGAAGGAGATGGGTAGACCTTGGGGAAGAAGACCCCAAATAGCTCGGGATTGACGTTCCGTCGAAGACAGTAGGTGACCGCAGGAACTGGAGTATTACAATGGGCGTGGCCGAATTCCACTTTGGATGGCAGATTCTTATATATATAGTCAGATACTTTATTTCCAAACGTGTTGTTACTATTGCTATAGTGGCCAGCCAAGATAGATTGGCGCTAAGAATAGTTTGCTTATATTACAAGGCCGTATCAAGGGTTAACGGGGAGGTGGAACACTCGAAATACCCCCACAACCCTCATTTTATATATTTGTATTCCTCCTAGTCTTGTATCTTACTGGAGTCTACAATTGAGGGTACCAACAACTCTAATTATGTTTTATTTAAGCTTTAAATTGATCCAATAAGAATTAAATGTAAAAATAATTTCTTGAAATCCTGTTGGGGGACTTCTCCATCAGGCACATAAATTTAAAGCCCCACACTACCACGGCCCTGTAATATTAAACTAATAATATTTGACCTCTGCGTGGCTAAATATTAGCGAGTTATTTCTAAACATTACCAATTTATATAAAGGTAAATCGATCATTTCGACTTTATTTATAAAAACTCATGAGCTATAAATAATATAGGATAGATCTATAGGATTGTGAAACATAATCTTTTACATTATATGATGAAAATAAATCTAGGGTGTTCAAAAACAAGGTGCTTAGCAATATATTTGATTCAAAAAGGGATGGAGGTACTGAGGAGTGGAGAAGGTTACACATTGATGAGTTACATATCAAGTAATCGTTACAAGGCATTGTTAGTATTATCAAATCTCGAAGTTTATGGTGGGCAGGACATGCAGTGCTAAAGTAAGAATCTAGAACCGTGTTCAAGGTATTAACTGACAAATCCAATGGAAAGATGCCATTTGGAAGACCTAGACGCAGTTGGGAGGATAAAATTAGAATGGACTTGAGGGAGTTAACACCACCCAAATGCATTATTATATCTGCTAATCACGTGCTTGCTCGCTCGCTCGTTTGACCCCGCAATCGCTCAGTCACTCACTCGCACACTTGTCAGCCTGGCCGAACCCTTTTACGTTGAGTTTGCTTCGTAATTACATTGGAATAATGTCACAGATGTTTTTATAAAATATGGTAGGAAAAAGTTTTTGTAGATGTACAGTACAATCCCAATTAATTTACGAACTTATTGATGGACATTTACGTGAGTTCTTCGGTTGAGGTGTTCCAGGCAAAGTTAAACACTATGATGCAACGTCAGCTACAAGACTAAATGTTTAATATCATAAAACATACAACAATTTATTTCATTATTGGTATGGTCCAATTCTTGGTGCGTCAATTGTGAATGTTTGTAGTGTAATGTAGCAAAGAAAACATGTTTTTGACATTTACACTAAGCGTACTATCTCCAGGTTCGGCTTAAAAGCCTGCCTTTAGAAGTTGTTAAAGATGAATTGAAGGTAGCCATGACGATCTGGTAGGGATGGTATCGGTGTATCTGCACCTGTTGTATTATATATTTAGGAAAAGATGAAGTTCCTCTTTAACACTTGCGGTCATTATTATACAGGTCTATTGAATACACACTTTCAGACGTTATATATAATATCTTATATATAATTTGACAAAATCTTTTTCTGTAGTAGAAACTATGAGGAAGTGGCTGAACGTATTTTGACAAAGGACCTCTCATTTTAAAGGTTAGGGTTCCAGGATGTAGAAAAAAAAAAGAGTAGTTTATAAAGAAAATCTGATTTTCCCAGATAATTCTTAGCTTTTAATTATTTGTTTATGTTGGACTCAAAGACCCGAAAATGGTCAATGGATGGATTTGTTGCTCATTCCTACGATTGGACGTTATAAAATGACCAAAGCCTGACCAAAGCTCTATTCAATTTCGAGGTTTGGCCGTCTCCAAACAGCCAGACCTAGGAATGTGCAATTACTAAGCGTCCAAAGTTGAAAATACAAACAGACCAGAAGGCATCATAAAAACTACTTTTTTGGTTTCAGATGGTCATGAAACGTCGACATTTATCAACATCTCGAGCTCGATTTTTTTAATGATCACAATACTTTTTTCCGAAGTAAAAGGCCTTCTTGATATTTATTCGAAAGAAAACCAGACTATAAGTGTAGGCCAACATAGATTTGTATATTTTCTTTACTTATATTCCAGTGTAGCCCAATGGCTTATCTAACTTAAATCTTATCTAAGTACGAGTGAAGTCGTTCTTTTTATTTTGGAAACAATAAACATCCATGGAATCAAAATTATGACATGGATGATGAATAAACATAAAGAGAAGATATACCCATGAAAGGCCAAAAACTGTTCAAAACTTGCTCAGAATACAATTAGATATTATTTTAAATACAGCAAAAACACATAAAATACCAGCACTATTTTTGTATAGCTTGAAAAATATATTATTCCTATATTAAATCACCCTCATTGGTGGATAGGTGGATAATATGTCAGGCTCATTTAGTCCAGTTTTCAGGTGATGGGCTGTTCGATGTTCAAATCACGGCAGAGTGTATTGAGGGTAGTGGCGTGACTATGGTGAGGAAGATAGGGCACATGCCCTGAGCGCCAAATTTATTAGCAATATTAGCGACCATCTAAGTTTAATTTATTTTACAAAAAGATGCCTTTTATCTGTATTATTTTGTAACCAGTGTTATAGTAACCAGTTTGAGAACCAATAGGGGGTATAAGAATCTAGACAGATTTTAAGGAATAATTTTCAAGAGGTGTAATTTTTTTCATTGGCCCTAGCTGCCATCAATCCCCATCAACCCTAGTTCAGTCTATAAGTTAGGATATTTTACCCCTAAATGGCTTACCACTGTTCCTACACTCAAATATGGGTGTATTCATACCCCATTAGCGTAATTAAAATGTTTATGGCCCTGACAGGTAGTAAGGCGAGGTGTGAAAATAATATAATATATAAACAAAACCTTATTTTCTTTACAATTAATTTATTTAAGGAATAGATATAAGTTTTGATTTGTTGTATTGCAGAACAAGGTACTCTGGAGTTTTTAAGCCTAATATTTATGATAAATCTAACTAGTATTTACCTGTGACATCTATATCTAACGATGTTAACCTTTTAATGAGAACTCCTCTCTTCCAACGAAATAAATACGTATCCCAGTGACAAAAAAAACAGTTAAGAAGATGCTTACACCAAACGTGCTTTTACACAGTTAAGTATCAAGCAATTAATCTGATGTACCGCAGAGAAATCTTCATTCAAACGTTCTTGAAGATACAAACAAGACTTAAGTTGCAAATCAAATTGATAGAAGAGTGTTAGTATTCAAACAGGATTGATAACACAGTTATTATTATTACCACACGATTCTTTTTTAAATAAATTATTAAAGGTTGCGCTAGATCCCTGAAAGAACGTTTAGTATATAAGATAAGGTGGTATATAAAAAGAGTCAGTTCTCTTATAACCAAAATCAACCAATAGTCTTCCATGTTGCTTAAGATAAATACGTGTGATACTTTGTTTTATTTTTGCCACTTCTTTAAACAGGAAATTTATTAACGACCTACTTTAATGGCTAGGAATAAGTAGGGTAGCTAAGAGGAAATGCAATCAGATTGACATAGAAACCCACCCAGTCAAGATTTAAACCTAGAACTCCCCGTCACCGGCAATTTGGATTATTGTGGGCTTGTTGCCTTAAAACAAGCGACCAACTGGTCTGCGTGTGATAGAATTTTATGATTCAGAATTATGTAATTTTATTTTATTTTAGGTGTGAATCTTATATCAATAAAACTGTGGGAATTTCAGTGGTATAAGAAACGACGAGAGAAAAGTTCAATGTTTTTGCAATTTTTATAAAAAAAAACTTATTTTTGTTCAAACTAGAAAAAATATTGCTTCATTAGAAATATAGTTAACTTTTCTTCACAAGGTTATATCAACAGCTGTTGAATATTTGTCATGAGCATAGAGGTATTAGATAACAAAATTTTAAATAAAGACAAAAAAATTGTGATTAAATTCTAGGACACACTTGACAGATAACTAAGAACTGTTAATGTCACCATGTGAAGAAATTTAAGCTCTATGTTTTTACTAAAGCATTATTTGATTGGTTTTGACCAATAAGGTTTTGGTACAAAAACTGCGATAACATTGATCTTTTCTCGCGTCCCCTACACTCCCACCCTAGAAGGGCTGTGACCAAGATACGTTGCGGACGTTGTTTATAAATGCCTGAATTATTTATTAATTGGTTTGGTATTTTTTAAAATTGTTTTCAACTAAATATAGGCAAAAAATATCGGAAGGTTTCTGATGAATTAAAACGTTTAAAATTTTAGCTTAAAGATTTAAAAAAATGTCAACAACAATTGACACGGATATTTATATTTTTGAGATTCAAGCAAAAGGCTATAAATCTAAATCTAGACTAACTCTATCAAATAAAGTTATGTTTTTGATAGGTTTGCAACAAAAATTTTTTAAGATAATTTGGGAGTGTTTTATAGGATTTTACATATAGTACTGTACGTTATCACAATTTCCCAAAAACAAAATTTTTATTGTCATTTTCGAAACATTTCGAATTTAAAATACATCAATCATCATTCAGTAAATCACATCATTACTCATCAACAAATGTTCCACCAAAAACATATACAGTGTTATTTATTATTATTATTATTATTAGCACCGCGTCTTACTACGCGTTCGGGCTATACGCACTTACGCTAATGTGTAATGGTAGGGTGATTGTGAGATTAAATGGAGGACCTACAGTTTAACGTGGGATCCGAACCATGGCGAAGGCCTGGCATTCCTCACATTCATAAGTTGTTATTAATAAACGTCTTGTCAGAGGTGAAGGAAGGGTTTGGCAATCGGATAAATCTGTACCGGGACCAAGGATTGAACCCCGGACCCTCAGCACATAGTATTATTTGTCAGTTCAAACACTCCCTATTTATCAATTTCAAACAAAATCGTTAAAGCCATTTTCGAGAAATCTGGAATTTTCACATATCACCTGTCAGTGAACTCCCCTTAATCTAGGGTGAAAAAAGTGCTACGGTATTGTCATATAACATCTAAATATCAAGTTTGAATGGAACTGATAAAATCCATCAACCCCATTTCAGATCTAGGCCCAGGGACACTATTCTACTCTCAAGTAAAGAATGCATAAAACTCAACTTCAATGAGATATCTAATCAAAACATTCATTTGTACCTAATCTATCTCTGTTAGTCGGGTGAGAGTGAGGTTTTAAACTATGTAACTCGAGAAAACCACGAGAAGGTTGGACTATTAGGTAAATGAACAAGCATTCTTAGGTCTAAAACATCACTCTCACAACAGAATAGACTGTCGATAAAAGGGGAAAATCAGGGTAAGAATCCCAGTCGAGTGTACGGAAGGTGGTTTTTACAAAATGGTTACTCATTCCACCTTCACGTAAATGAGGGTACAATCTCTTTAAATTCAACCTCTTCATCACAAGTATCTTAACTTAATTACTAATACATATATGCGTATAGCCTGAAAGAGTAGAAAGACGCTGTGACAAGCAACCTACCTTTAAAGAGAAGATGACGAAGCCCAATGTGGAACAGCAGACGCGTCGACCTCTCGTATCAGATATATCTATCCATACCACTCAAGTGGTCAATTCTACTTGTAATAGGTGGATTTTCTTCAGATATACCAAATGTAGGCCGGTGCGAATAAGTGTTTTTTCCATTTTGAATCAAATACATCAAATAAATAATATTTCATAACAAAAATATTTCGGATCGATTCAAAATCGAGTATTTTATAATAAAAGTGTTGCAAACCCGAATCGAATATTACGCTATATTATATATATATATATATATATTCATTGAGTAAATCGAATATTACGCTATATTATATATATATATATTCATTGAGTACAATAACAAATAAACGCCAGTAAATCTTGTCAAAGTAATGAATAAATTTTGAATACTAGGGAGATTCGTAGCTTTATGTTCTTTAGTAAAATAACGGCTCTTGTCCAACGTATTTAAAAAAAATTAATAATTCAAATGTTTTACTTTTGTTTCAAATTTCGGATAAAATTTCATTGAATCCAAATCTGAAATCCCTTTGGATTTCAAATTTTGAATCCGATACGGAACTTTAAAATATAAAGATTCGAAAAATTGAAGCTTCGCAAATACGGAATGAAATTTACTGGTCTTACACACGTAATTACGTATGTCTTTCCGGTCCTGACTGGGAAACGGTGATTATTATTACTAACTGGAATTATTTCATGACGCGTAATGGTTTGCACGTACGTATGTGTTTCCAGTACGAGAGTGGAATTGTGTTAACGCGTCATAGTAGTGACGTGATCAATTTTTACACTAGTAATAGAAATAGCCCCTTGATTCATTGGTGCAAGTCCATGTGTATTGAAATAAACTAGGAAAGTACTATTATTTTCTCCAAATGACATGGTACTCAATCCATGTTGCTTTGGAAGTGTTTAATGCTTATATTGTTATAATAACAATAGGCTTACCTTAAAAGACTAGTCCAGCTTACTTAAATACAACATTGTTTGGTGGTTTAACACAATTTTAACTGTAACAATCACGATGATTTACAATTATCATATTGCTTATAGGCCTAATTGCCCAATAAATCCATAACCATGTGCATTAAAATGTTAAGCTTGTGTTGATATGAACTCACCACATAACACACCTATTTTCCTGATTCCCACTTTTTACCTAGCTCATTCACATAATTTCCCATTAAAAATAATTTTGAATTTCACTATCTCTTGATATAGAAACTTTTTAAAGTGTATTTATATTTTTGGTAGTTATATAATTAAACTTGAAATGCAATGGAAACCACTCACTACCTACACAGAATGCAAGTACAATATGGCTGCCCTAAGTGGGAGCGGATGAAGCCACCCCTGCAAAGACTGCGTCATTTACATCCTAATGGTAAAAAATACGTCATTGACCGAGAAGACTGTAAAATATCCCATTCGGCACTGGGATGCACGAAGCTTCAGGAGACGTAATTTCAAGGCCACTCCATTACAGACAGGCTTTGTAACCGGACTTACGCACAAGTTTCACGGAGCTCCAGGTTTTGTTCCACTATAGAGATTCTGTTGAAAACACATTCTTTGACATGTAATAATACAATCACGTGAAATGGAATCACACAAAAACTCCCGTTTGTAAATCAAAAACTACCGGAATTAAGCCTGGATTCAATACAAAACAAAAATTCCATGTATGTAATGTTATAGTTCCTACCTCGATTTTTTTCAGTGATAGGCTTACAAATTTTTAATACCACTCAGATAATAGTGCATATATTTTTATCTAAACATAATTATTGAGCTTTACACCTAAAAATACTTGTTGTTTTAATGCACCGCACCCACCCAGTAGGCCCTATATCTGTATAGCCACCTTAAAAACATTAGAGATGTAAAAAGGTTCTCCAAGTACATCCACAATATATACCACCCCAAACAAGATTAAAAATTTGTAATTCATAGGAACCTCTGAAAAAATTACAACAAAATCTTAAATTTATAAAAAAAAATACAACATACATGTAACCGGACTTACGCACAAGTTTCACGGAGCTCCAGGTTTTGTTCCACTATAGAGATTCTGTTGAAAACACATTCTTTAATATGTAATAGTACAATCACGTGAAATGGAATCACACGAAAACTCCCGTTTGTAATTCAAAAACTACCGGAATTAAGCCTGGATTCAATACAAAACAAAAATTCGTAATTCATAGGAACCTCTGAAAAAAATACAACAAAATCTTACATTTATAAAAAAACAAAAAAAAACAACATACATTGTATATTGTTACTATCAAATTTATGCAAATTATTTTACAAGTACTGTACCCTCCCTAAAGAAATAGAGAAGGTACATAAAAGAAGAAATACAGTGAAAACAGGGTTTTATTGAAAAGTCATTAAATTTTATAACAGTTAATACATATGTTTTGTTCATTAGGTTTCTGTACTTATTTCCCTCTAGTAATATGGAAAGAAGTGTATTGAAAGTTAACAAGTTGTTAATAAGTGCATAACTGACCAAAAACATAATGTTTGGTTCGATAGGTTGCGTGAGCTCAGCACAATGGGTTGACTACCATAGGCCAGGACTAATATCAATGAGTGGCCAGCTTTAATGAAACTAACATTACACGAGTAATCCAAGACAACTACTATTCAGCGTCAAGTTACAAGACGGCTGGTGACAATACCGTAAAATCTAAGAAATCACCAAACAAATAGCCAGCTCCCACAGCGGGCGAGATATAAAGTCAGTACCCGAATATATTTGAATTCTATCTCATTGAGCCTAAGCTCAAACTCACCCATAAATAATTCTAGAACAGTGGCCTGGAGTATTAAGTCCCATAATGATGGCAACTGATCCTAAGAGAAAGTCAAATTCACTACAAGAAGGAGCCTACACTGTCCCTCTAAAATAGGGACTCTAAGCTCTAGTTAGGGCATTAGTGCTACAACCTTGGATATATGTTTCCACACTCGCTATCAAAACTTAACAAATGGGTAGACCTCAGTATTCCAGAATAACTAACATCCTACATAAGGAGGCCGTCTGCAGGGCACCAAAAATAAACGAACATATAAGTTCATTACCCACGCTACACTTAGTCTCATAGAATAGACAACTAAACTAGAGTACAGGACAACATAAGGTAGTCCATCAGACCCAATTAGGTCGACAAATACAAACTGCCACTCCTGGTAAGTGAGTGGAGACGCTCCCTTCACCATTAAACTCAGACTAATGTAACATAATAAATCTAACTCTAATTAACTACTCTGTCTTATTAACTATTGTTAGCAAGAAATAGGTACTACCCTACATTTACATAGTAGGGGCGGATAAGCCACGTCCAATAAAAAAGTAACGCTCAACAAAATGTGATCAACACTCCAGGAACTACCTTGCCCCAGTTGGCTCGTGAGGCACCAACATGAAGTCAGCATAACTAGCTTACGAAAAATTAACTAGTGCTACACTGAGGGCTAGACAAACCATGAGTTTTACTACTCACTATTAGCGAGACCATAATTAACTTGCTGAAGGCAATACACAAAACACATTTAACTTCATTATAACAAAATACACGCAGAGCGAGCATTTATACAGACCGAACGTTGACATTCATATTACAGGCTGGTCAGCGTTCAGGTCGACTATAACTTGTCATTCGACTCAGTGAGCTCAACAGCGTTGCAGTTCCAACGATAGAGTAGAAAGTGCACTCCTGGAGCACTTGTAGTAAATAAGATGATATTGATGTTCTAGAAGTGGCGAGATGCTACGCTAGGATAGCCAGAAAGGCGATACAGTCAGCCTTTATGCCGACCTAGCCCCACTCGAACGTAGAGCTAAAGTTAAGTAGTAGAGAAGTAAGAATTAGTTGACCGTCTTGTTGCACATTTAAAATAGTTCTATATTTAATATTCTCCTCGCACCACACACAAAAACTATTATTCCCGACTGAGTCGGAACAGGGAGGGGGAAGACAGGTTTCAGCCAATCAAATCATAAGAACACAGCACCGACCTGCCTGCGCCAAGAAAGCACAGGCGCATGCGCGACAAGCAGAGAAAGAGAGAGGCAATTAGAAACTTATATGGTCCCACTCTACATTTTCTTGAGACGATAAATGAGAGAATGCTAATTAGAAGATGCTACTCAGCAAGGATCCAGGAACACACTCACGTTGACATGTAGTTACAGGGGGTTCAAATTACGCTCCAGCTCACAATAGGTAGCTGATATCTCGAACAATAAAATGATTACATAATTGTGCGAGCTAATAATCATTAGCTTGGCACAAATCTACCACCCTTTTCAGTAACAGAGACAAGGGAGATTATATGACGTTGAAGTGGCAACTGAAACAAAATTCAGGTGCTTCCTTAGTCGTACGACCAGATCCAGCGTGGACACGTAGAGAAGTGGAGGCAGGGCAGCTTCTCTCAATCATCGGTGGCAAGGACAGAGACCAGTTACAGAGTTGCTGAAATAGAGGGAAGCCAGGGGATAGGAAGGAAGGGGGAGGATCAATCGGGATACCAAGTCCAGAGTCCGAACGGTACGGAGTTACGTTAGACACTATCAGCAAATCAACAAATGAGGCCTGAAGGGCAACCACAGAGTCAATAGGGTTTTCATAGTAACTCTACATGAGCTCGAGGCGATATAGAGCACCACAGATTGATTATACGCCTAGAAGTCACAAATTCATGACAACCTAGATAAACGAAACCCTATCATTTACCTGTACATGGACAGGGGCATATAAGTTAATTCAAGCCATTCCTCTTACCATATATGTTGACTACAAAAGAGCCTATTACATCTAAAATTTATATCCGATCGTAGCATGTAAACTCTCTTTATGTAGGTAATTCGATAGCCTTTATTTATTAAGAAAAATTTTGTTTGAAAAATCGAAATTTTTCAAGCTATTTTAAATTTTTGAGAAGTGACTAGCAATTTTGTTAGTATTAATTGAAGTACACGAGGACCCATTTATATCTACAATTTTTTCTGATCGGGTCTTGTGAACTTTTTTATTTACGTTGATTGTACCCCTTCCTTTTACCGTATACTTATTGTAAGGGACAGGTAAAGTTTTTCTTTATACAAACACTGACTGCCAGGAACATTTAAAATTTTGATCATATCGTAAAATATAAACTTGCTTTAGGTAGGTAACTCCAAGGCCTTTCTTTTATATAGAATTTTTTTTATGAAAAATCAATATTTTTTTAGTTACTATGAATTTTTGTGAAGTGTCTAGCTATTTTGTATTATTGAAGTACACGGGGACCCATTTATATCAACAATTTTTTCTGATCGGGTCTTGTGAAATTTTTTATGTACGTTAATTTGAACCCTGCCTTTTAACGTTTACGTATTGCCAGGGATAGGTAAAGTTTTTCTTTGGATATACATTGACTGCCAGGAACAGCTAGAGTTTTTATCTGATCGTAACATGTAAACTTTCTTTAGGTAGGTAATTCCAAGGCCTTTCTTTTATGAAGAGAATTTTTTTTATGAAAAATCGAAATTTTTCAAGTTATTTTAAATTTTTGTGAATTGTTTAAAAAATTTGTAGTATTGAAGTGCACGAGGCAAAATTTAAATCTCCAATTTTATCTGATCAGGTCTTGTAAACTTTTTTCTTTACGTTAATACAAGCCATTCATCTTACCATATATGTTGACTACAGAAGAGCCTGCTACAGCTAAAATATTTATCCGATCGTAACATGTAAACTCTCTTTAGGTAGGTAATCTCAAGGCCTTTCTTTTATAAATAGAAATTTTCCATGAAAAATTGATATTTTTCTAGTTATTTTGAATTTTGGTAAACAGTGTAGCAATTTTATAGTATTGAGGTACACGAGACTCCATTAAAATCTACAGTTATATCTGATCGGCTCTTTTAAACCCTATCATTTACCTGTACATGGACAGGGGCATATAAGTTAATTCAAGCCATTCCTCTTACCATATATGTTGACTACAGAAGAGCCTGGTACAGCTAAAATATTTATCCGATCATAACATGTAAACTCTCTTTAGGTAGGCAATCTCAAGGCCTTTCTTTTATAAATAGAAATTTTCCATGAAAAATTGATATTTTTCTAGTTATTTTGAATTTTTGTAAACAGTGTAGCAATTTTATAGTATTGAGGTACACTAAAATCCATTAAAATCTACAGTTATATCTGATCGGCTCTTTTGAACTTTTTTATGTTGTAAGCCTCGGCCACTCTATTTCGCGATCTCTTCAGATTCTGAATGGCAAGCTTACACCCTTCATAAAGAAAAGACACCTGGATCTCTAACCAGCGGGTCGACGTCCCAAATGGCCAACAGGGGGCGGTGAAACTCTCGACTGAGTAACAAGGAAGAAGGAGTAGACCCGGTAGACTCGTGAACAGCAGAGTTAATAGCAATAGACAAGAAGTCAAGGTCTTTATCCCAGGACGCCTGAGCGTGCCCATGCAAAATGGTCAAAGCAATGTTGAGATTTCGGTGGAACCTCTCAACCAAATTAGGAGAGGGGTTATATGGGCTGGTGGAGACATGCCTAATACCCCAGCTAAAACACATATCCTTGAACATTTTGGAACGGAAGACAAGGCCCGTCGTCGGTGACAATCTTCCTGGGAGCTCCAAAAATCGACCAAACTCTTTTGGACAGGGCAGTAACGGTAGTGGAGCCTTTCATATTCCTTAAGGTATTATCACTATAAATTTAGAAAAACCGTCTACCAGGTTCAAGATAGAAGAATTACCGTTGGACGAACGGGTAAGGGGCCCCACAAAGTCAACGAAAATAGTCTCCCACTGCTTTGGGGCTACATCTGCAGAATGCATCCCAAAACGCGTATTCTGGGGAAGTTTCGTACCCAAACAGCCTTAGAATTTACCATTCCACTCTCTAACATTCTGGTAGAGTTTAGGCCAGTATAACTCCCGAGTAATTTTTGTGTGTGTTTTAAAGATACCCAAGTGTCCACCTACATCGGAATCGTGAAAATATTTAAGGATCATACCTCTTAATTTCGGAGGGACATAAACCTTCCGCCCCTTAAGATGCTTCCCCACCCACCATAGCAACCCTTTAAAGATAGTAAAATTATCAACTTTTTCCCCACCTTTCAGGTGGTTAAAGATATAATTACAGTATGGATCATCCTTTTGATGTTGCATTAGGGAAACAAAGGACTCAGGAATAGTACGAATAACTCCAACATTGAGAGGAACCGCATTCGAGGCAATAGGAAGTAAGCCATCATTAATGCGGGATAGGGCATCAGCCACAAGGTTATGTTTCCCCGAGACAGGCTCAGTCCGAAATTTAAATCGAGAAAGTTTTAAGACCCATCTACCTATTTTCCCTAGTCGTTTAGGGTGGTTAAACATCCAAGAAGGGGCCCTATTATCGGTAAAGAGTACAAACTCGTGTTGTTCAAGATAAGTCCGTGAACCTCTCAATACCAAATACACATGAAAGGCATTTTTCTCATAAGGATTGTACTTTCTTTGAGCTTCGGAGAGGGTTTTGCTAGCAAACGCAACAGGGAACACCCCTTCTGGATGGCGTTGAGATAGAACCGCTCAGAGAGCGAATGATGATGCATCAACCCTTAGTTCAAACGGAAAGATAAAATCAGGCATTTTAAGAACTTGCGGAGAAACTAAACTTTGCTTCAATACAGAGAAGGCTTTCATTTGTTCTGGGCCTCACGAGAGCTGTACCAATTTTCTTTTTAGTTGATTCAAAGGAGCAGTAGGCGGATATGTTTAGCATGTTCAGTAACAAATTGGCTATATATACAAATATCTTCCAGGTAATTGAAAACAAATTTGAACTTAAAGTCAGAGAGAATATAATCCAAAACAGGGCTAAGCGTGGCACCATCGCAGCTGATACCCAGGGGGACTCTGTTAATTTTTAAACACCCCCATGGTGTAACAAACGCCGTATATTGTTTTGAACTTTCGGTGAGCGCACATTGGAGGAAACTGGCATTAAGATCTATAAGACTATAGACCTTCACCCTTCCCAAGTGTTGAAAGGAACTTTCAACAGTAGGCATCGGATAAGGATCAAAAATGATTTGTTTGCTCATATTCCTATAATCTATTATAAGTCGATGACCATCTTCTTTTCGGAGGGATGATAAATGCAGGACTAACAAAGGCAGACTTAGAATGACAAATAACATGTTTACTAAGCAAATAATCTATCAATTATCTGAATATTTTAATTTAGGGGGCACATGAATAGGGGGGAGATCTAACAGGTTGTTGACATGAAAGAGAAATATCGTAAGGAAAAATGTCACATTTTTCCCAGCTAGGGATAATTATATCAGATGGATATGGATATCAAAAAGTCATTACAAGAACCGAGTTAATCATATATCAAAGACAATGATTTGAATAACTTACCCAGCATGAAAAAAAATTAACCACGCACTTATTAACAATTAATATAATTCAAATAAAAGAACGGTTGCGGTTTTAATTTGATATTATACATGAATTTGTTCACAAATACAAACTAATTCATACTAACAAATCATGAAAGGCATGTCAAAGAAAATTAAATACCTACAATATATTTAAATTTAATATCAATACCCTCCCCCCAAAAAATTCATTTTGCTAGTAATTCAAAAGTTGTACACGCAATAAATTTATAATACAAATAATGTTTACACAATAAACAAATTACAAGTAAATTAACATTTAAGTTTGTAACACAACAAATCATAAAATAATTTTTGGCAGGGATGCATTCTAAATACTTGGCGGCCCATTCTTCTAGAATATTAAGGTACATAGTTGGAGCCTCCTGATTTCAAAGAAACCCACTCTATTATTTTAGAATATTAAATAATTTCTTTAAAAATTTGTTCATCTAATAAATTATAGTTGATTCAAAGTATATATTAATTTTATTATATAAAATTAGGAATAAAATAAATTTTATTTTAAAATATCTATTTATAATACTTTATGGTTAATCATCATTCTAAATAATGAATGGTGAATAAATTTTATTTTAAAATATCTATTTATAATACTTTATGGTTAATCATCATTCTAAATAATTAATGGTGAATTCCCTAGATGAATTATAAAATGGATTCCTAGTTGTGTACTTTTCGCTGTTACATAACAAAGAGTATTACATTTTTATGGAACACTTTCTCCCATCATGTTACGTTGCAGAGAAAGTGATCCTTAAAAGGGTATATGGAGGATCAATCTGAACCTTTTAGGGAAAGCGATCTTCCACACGATCCTTCTCCGGAGTGAGGAGGATCAATATTAACCTTATGGGGGAAGTGGTCCAGAACTGTTATTTTAACCACTATTGAGAGAACAAGGTATATGTGGGGCAGTCACTCTACACACATTCTCCAGGACAACAACATTTATATCTCAAACACCATAGGCTATCATCGATTTTGGTAGCCTATGAGCGATCATGTTACTACATGTTCATACCGGTTCAGACATGATTGACAGGTGATTGATTCGTGAATGGTCCGTAACGTTAATAAATATTCTAGATTGTTCTAGAATGTTAGAAAACATTCGTAAAACGTTATAAGTGCCAATTTTTCCCACTTGATGGTACATAATTAAATTGATAAAAATAATAATTTAAGTTTGGGTTTTCAAAATTTATAAACTATATATTTATAGATTCAGAGACCACGTGTGTTACCCGTACGCTGTTTACCATGTTTATTGATTTTTTCGCTAGATGTACCATTTAGAAGTATAAATAATAATATTTATGCTGTGTTTGCATATCTTATTACTCACAGATGAATAGTGTTTATAAAGTTATAGTAGTGGTTTTTACATGTAAAATGTTTTTTAAGTATTTCATAAAATACTACTTTATTTATCAGTTGTTATATTGTCTTCAGGCGTTCCATATCTAGAGGATTTTTGTTAAGTGCCTTAAAATTAAATCTATATACATTTATTGGCACACAAACACACTGATTGAAATGGCCTTTCAATGAAAAAGCTGCTCTAAATCGTTTACTAAACTCACCAACCTGGCACGTCATATACGTTTACAACATAGGGGTAGGCTTAAAATGTATGTTGGGTAAACCGGGATGATTATAATATTGCGCGTCTAGGCTATATCACTCGTAGACAAGCTTGTGAAAAGATTAGCCAGTACTAATGTACTGTTTCCCAGGGGACGCATGAATGTACTAATTATAGTGGTGATGATGATAGTGATTATGAGGGTTTTGAACCAGAAGATACTCTTAAATCTAGCTTTTGCCTGACTAACTAAACCCTGGTGACCGTTGGGATGATACCGTTTTCAGAAAAAATCCTCAAACTATCAGCTAGGAATCAAACCAGGGACCTCTAGACTCTTAGCCAGATGCACTGACCACTAATCCACGGGGCTGGTCACCAGGGTGACAATTTCAAGCGATATGCTGCCTCACATAGTCAGGAGGTGAAGTCGTTCGAGTGTGATAAATGCAGTTAAAAACTTTCCTGATGGAATAATTTATTATGATACAAGCTAATGAACTGTACCTTGACAGAAGCAACATCACAAGGGAATGGTGTCAATGTTTCAAAATTAAGACAGTCAATAGAGTCAGAATATATTGATAACTTCGAAGCCAATGAAGATTACGACGCCTGCAATTTTTCAAAAGCTTTGAATGGGGCCGTCAAAACTATCAAGATCTCTCCCTCAAAAGACTCACCACTTTTAGTCTCTATTTACAAATTGAAAGGGAGATAGGAAGAAACGCTTGCACAACAACTTGGTATTATGGGTAATTTAAAATAGTGCAAATCTACCCACGATACTTAAAATACACGGTAGGGTCCACAAGACAGGTGCACAGTAGCCTGTCATGTCTGTGACGTCAATGTGGCCCACTGCGCGCTCAGCTGTATGCTCCCGCCAATTGTTCTTGTTGCTTAGATTCTCTAATCCTTCTTTATCTGTGCCTCTAATGTTTTGATGTATGTATGCGTTAATGTTTGTTTACCTCTGTGTCGTGTGATATTAATTAGTAGTAGTGAGGCCTTGTTGTGTAGTTGCAGGGTGCAATAACCACTTAAGAAACTCTCAAGAACCTGGGGTAAGATTTTATAGATTTCCAACAGACAAAATGTGAAAAAAAACCACTTGAACCTTCTTTTAAATACACACGAAAAAACAGACAAAATGTGAAAAAAAAACCCACTTAAACCTTCTTTTAAATACACACGAAAGTAACAATTTGCCCTTTCCATCCTCCCTTATAACACGCGACTAACCCAACACACTTAATAAGTACACAAGAGTAAGAATTGGAACTGCTAAAGAAAGAAAATAATATTTTAAAGAATGAAAATAATGTTTTAAAGAATGAAAATAAATTTTTAAGGAAATAAAATAAAGACAATTTGACAGAGTTAGCCACTGCTAAGACAGAAATTTCTCGTTTAGTTGAAACTATAAAACAAATCGAATCTCGTTTTTCCAGCTCCCAACACCAACTTATTTTAAGGGTAAAACGTACCAATTGGAATTCTGAAGATATATCAAAGGAAATAACGCTAAGATAGATAGCCAAAAAAGCATTTAGATATTTAAAAGACGGTTTAAAATATCCCCTTCTAAGCGAAACGACAATAAAACGCCGCCTCAGAGAGTTTTCTGTTAAGCCAGGATTTATAGATGTAAGTTTAAATATTTTAAAAGCACAAGATCAATGTTTTTATTGATTTTGAAAAAGACTTAGTTGTTTTATTTTGACGAGATGAAAGTGAAATCTGACATGTGCTATGATAGTGTCGAAGACAAAATCCTAGGACCACACTCAACTGTCCAAGTTTTAGTAATCCGAAGCTTAATTGAAAAATAGAAACAACCCGTGTATTACGGATTTGACAGACCCATCGATAAATAACTATTCTTGAGTGTTGTTGAAACAGTTGAGGCCACGGGATTCCGTGCCCGGGCTTTTGTTAGTAGATATGGGACCATCATATCAGAAGCTTATGTTGAATCTAGGGATAACACGTGGCTGTACAAGTATTAAAATCTCATTTTCTGAAGAGCACCAAATTTTTTTTTTTTGACGTCCCTCATGTTCTGAAACTTTTGAGAAATCATTTACTGGACAAAGAATATCAGATGTCTAACGGTAACACTGTTAAAATAGATGTATTTGCACAGCTCGTCGAGTTGCAAAAAGATAACGATCTGAAATTTGCGTATAAAATTAACATTAATCACCTCCTTCTAACAGGAATAGAAACACAAAATGTCAGGAAGGCTGCAGAATTACTATCCAGAACTGTTGCAGTTGCTATTGAATATACTTTACCTGGAAATGAACACGTTGTTACATTTTTGAATGATATAAATGATGGTTTTGATATGCTAAACTCTAGACTACCTTATCATCCAACAAATAAGTTGAAAAGTGCCTATGAGATTAATTTAAAACTAGGAGAATGCAGCCCTTAACCTTTTTTTTTATGATATGTGCGAATATATGCGAGCTATTGGGAGAAACAAACTATTACCTATCCAAAAGGGCTTCCTAATATATATCCTTGGTCTTCAAGGTTTCTACACAGAGTTACACTCTGAAGGATACACATATATTATGGCAGCAAGATGTAATCAATACATCCTTGAATCTTATTTTTCTTTGATTACAGGCCTTGGTAGATTTTATGATCAACGGCTGTGAGCCAAGGAATCAAATCTTTAATTTTGAGCCGTAGTGCATCATTGACAATAAAAAAAAATGGGAACTGTTAAAGTGAAGACACAACCACATTAAGTGTCGGTGTAATACAAAATCTGAGATGTGATATCCGGGAAGATTCACAAGTAGAATCTACAGTACAGAGGTAATTTAAAGTGAACAGACAGAAGAGGAAGAATTTATATCAACTATTGAACCCCAGTTAGCATAAAGTAAAAATAATATTTATGGACAAGTAACAGGAGAAAACACAGACTTACTAAAGATGCTCGCAGGGTATATTGCTTATAGAGTGAAAAAGAAAAAGCTAGCTACAGCTTCCGAATATGGCCATCCAACGAGTCACTACCCTAAAAAACAAATAGACTGGCTTTCGACAATATCAAGAGAAGGANCTGATGGAGCCAACAAGTGCGTGGGCTCAGATTATATTTAACATGGAAGAGGACTTCAATACATTTTATGGCGGTGGTTTGAATAAAGATTGTGATGTGATGAAATCACTAGTGAACATCCTCAAGTTGAAGTACATCTGCACAGATGAGTTCACTATTTCATGTTATGTTCGAACGCGAACCTTTATTGGAATAAAGACTTTGAATAAGAAGTAGTCTCAGAAAAGACCAATCTACGGTAGTAAGAAGTCTGATGGCGGTAGGAAGAAATCAAAGAAACTATTTAAACTTCAATGAATTAATTTCGGTGAGCTTATCCAATACTACATTAGTTCATAATAAATTTTATTTTATATCTTGCCTACATTATTTTGTCTGTTTTTAATCTATAATTATAAGAAATTGTTTTATTTATATTTATGTTGTGAAACTTTCTTTTAACCCACTAAACATGTTCTTCATTACGTGATTTTATTAGAGTGGCAGTGTAATCTGTACATTTTAAAATCTTAATTATTCCACCCAACTTATATAAAAATGCATTAAAAAGTGGTTAAACATTGTCAAATCTGAAAGTTATGATCAAATTCCAATTTACTTTAAAACAAATGCTAGGAGAGATGCAGCTAGCAGACAGTGTTATAGTAATGGACTAGCGCGGCCAGTGGGCAACGAGTGACGTGTCAAAGAGGTGCGACTGGAGGTGGAGATGCGCGTGGAACCTACCGTGTATTCTAAGTACCGAGGGTCTACCCGTGTTGGAGGGGAGGAGGAAACAATCACCCCTTATTTTCACAGTAAGTGTATCGTCACTAAGTCCTGATGAGCTAAAATTACAGAGTGGGGTGCGCGCACATACATAATTGAGGCGGCTTCCTCTTTCCACCACAAGGGGTTTGGATAGTTTGAGAACCGTGTGAAATATTTAAACTGGCTATAAATGTTCTTTTGGTTACTTCTAGTTATATCCCACTACCAGAAAATATAAGAAATAAGCAATCCCTAATTAATAAGGTACTTACTGGTTATAAGTTCCATTGTTTGTATTTACACGTTGTTATAAACTCACGCGTATGATGGTGGCACATCTAAAGAGTCTCATGAGTTTGCTTTATATCGCTGAGTTCAACAACTTCGTAGCCAGCATAGTGTCGTTATAGTAACCACCAAAAGTACTGAATGTTATAGTGTCATCAATTTTATAAGATTTTACAAAATGTAATTAGAATATTTCTTATTTATCTGGTGTGTTTTGAAAATGCTATAAAATGTACGTAATTGTGGGATGTTTAGGAGCCTGGGGATGTAGTGAAACTTTCCTTTCACTTGTAACAATGCACCGTATAACCTACAAATTCTACCACCTCTCAAGCAGGAAATAAAGCATACAAGAAAAATTCTGAACGAGAAACGTTTGGGGCTGACGCTACACCACCAGTAATCAGTCGTTGCCTTGAAATGAGCAAAGCATCTTCACTTATTTGCTCCATAACATGATTAAAATTTGACGATTGTGGCCTGTGCAAATGATATTGATAGTGTTATACCTCCCATGATTTTATTCAAAGGTAAAACCCACATAAAAAGACGGTCTCCCACCTGATCAATATTTGAGATAAGTGACAAAGGAAGCATGACAACTGAATTGTTTGCTAAATGGCTTGACCACCTCACCAACATCAAACATCCTTGCCCAGCTCTTTTGATTCTGGTGCACCGTCTCATCTAGACATCAGTATTATTAACGGAGATGATCAACATGGATTTATATTTAAAGGAAAATAACACACACAAGACTGTTTTAAAAGAACTTTTTAAATAGCCTTTTGTTATTCAGTTCATTACTAATGCTCAATTTTATTCTTTACTTTTGCATCTCTCGCGTAAGAATAAATGATTGTGGTTGACTTGATAGTAAATAAAGATAAACAAAGGTATCTATCTATAATTCCAAAGAGATTTATTTATAGACACATTAATCTGAAAACATTCATCAATATGGAAATAAACAATATAATGAAGGTTTGATATCAGAAGGATAGGCCACAAGAACAATGTGCTCAACTATGAACCGAGAGGCCGGAATTCGAGCCACAAAAACTGCACCGAGATTCTTTTTCCACATAAATATTATTTCTTATCATTTATTTTGTGCATCGCATCTTATTACTGTTTTAGAATAACTACATTGTTTTTTTTTATAATCCCCCCATGTGAAAGTCATTAAAGCTACCCCAATCTAAGACCTGACCCCTTATGAACAACCTGACAGCTTGGCTCGTACATTGGAGTCCAAATTAAAATTTAGGTTTGGTCAATTTTTTCCTCACTATATTTTTCCACCAACTTGACAATTAATACTAGTGCATTTCCTCAAAATTAGTACTATCCTATCTATGCCCTCATATGTTAGCATAAGTTTCTGAAAGCCCGAATAGGCAGTAAGACTCGTGGCTCAAAGTGTAATTTATTATTATTTAATTTTAATATAATATGTTTATATGTTAATGTGGTGACGCTTAGCAAGTATCTAAAGTTAGAAATACAAATAAGAGAGGTTATTTATATTTTGTACATAAAAATGTAAATAAAAAATATATAAATTAACAGCTGAATTGAAAAACGGAATTTTGCAATGTAATTTGAATATAAATACATTATATTATAAAGATGGATTTAACATGGTAGAATAAAATTAGGATTCATGAAATACATATAATTTGCTAATATAAACAAGTAAAAAGTAAGTCAGTACCTTGAATATCTTTGTAAGATTAGTCGGACATACGGCGGTGGACCTGAAATTATAAGACCTAAAGTCACAACGCCTAAAATAAATTTCTTAACTTCAAAACACCTAACTTTATAAGACATAACTTCACAAGACCTAATTTTATAGCTCCTAGCTTTACTGGACCTAAAAGCACTGAACCTAAAATTCATTTTTCATAGATTACTTTAAAATATCCTTATCTGTTCAAACAGGCAGTGAACCTAAAAGCACAAGACCTAACTTCACTGGACCTAATTTTATAATACCTAACCCCACAAGACCTAACCTCACAAGCCAACAAGCACAAGACCTAACGGCACAAGACCTAAATTCATAAGACCTAAATTTGTATGGCATGCCAGCATAAGATATACAAAACATTATTTTCAACACAATGATAGGAACACAGACAAAGGCGTCAGTTTTGTCTTGTATAGTTTTCTGAGGAATGGGAGGTCGTAGTTAAAATCATGCTGGGTGTATCGCTATCGTGATATAAAACATACCTTTAGAGATAAAGTGGTTTAATAAACACGGCCAAAACGCTTGGAATGTGGAATAATGTCAAGCTCATCTAATCTAGTTTGCCACTGTCAAGGGAGTTGGGAATAGAATCTCGGCCGAGCGTACCAAGGTATTTTTCCTAGATGATTCCTCACTCTCTTTTCAAGCAAATATGGGAACATCATCCCTAAATTTCTACTTTCTCAGTTACTTTAAAATAGTGAAATTAATTGCGGATAGCTTGAACGAGAAGTAAGATGAAAATATCTGACAGGCAGGATTGCCTCAATGTTAATAATCTCGACTGACGTGGACAGTTTTTATTTACGAAGTTAATATTCATCTATCCTTTTCAGGTATGCTAGGAGTGTTTTCCTACTTATTTATCTACTCATTCTTTCCTTACGTATTTCACCGTATTTAAAATTAAAAGATAATAATAATTGTGTCCCTACAATATATTTTATTAACTAAAATAAAATTTAACTGTGCAATAATCTTGGCCCAAATTTTTATGTCACCCGTATCACGTATTTACTAGCACGCTCGGGCTAT
>CABFWB010004333.1:0-38349 GCA_902151455.1 Timema bartmani
GGCTTGAATATGACCAAGGAGACTAGAGTTCAATTTCTTGTCAAATATTGGTTTTAATAGGTGAAGAGGAGGGTTTGATTGAAGGGTGTGGTAGTGAGGAAGGTAGAGAGGAGAAAGATTAATGATTTTAATAAGTGAAGAGGAGAGTTTGATTGAAGGGTGAGGGAGTGAGTAAGTTAGAGGGGAAAAGAGTAAAGATATTCCTGATTTTAATAGGTGAAGAGGAGGGTTTGATTGAAAGAGAAAGGGAGGGAGGAAGGTAGAGGAGAAAGATAAATGATTTTAATAGGTGAAGAGGAGGATTTGATCGAAGGATGAGAGAGTGAAGAAGCTAGAGAGGGAGAGAGCAAAGATATTCATGATTTTAATAGGTGAAGAGGAGTATTTGATTGAAAGAGAAAGGGAGTGAAGAAGGTAGAGAGGAGAAAGATTAATGATTTTAATAGGTGATAAGGAGGGTTTTATTGAAGGAAGAGGTATAGGAGATGATAGAATGGGAGAGAGAAGGGAGAGTACTGATTTTAGCTGGTGAAAGTGGGGAAGAGTTTGATTGAGGGGGGAAGGAAAAGATTGCAATGGGAAGGAAGGTACTAATATTAATAGAGTGATGAGGAAGGTTGACCAGGAAGGGATGATAGAGAGTTTGGTAGAATGATAGGAGTGAAGGAGGGTAATGTACTGAACTTATCACCACCTGATGAAGAGCAGAGCTATGGCGGAATCTAGAAAAGACTCACAGAAAAGCACCGCCATGTTCTTTCCGTCCTTGATGAGTCTGTCCAGCATCTCATCCGTGACATCCTCAATCTCATCCTTCTCCAGCTGGTCCACCAGCCATTCCAGGATCTCGTCCTCATTCTCCAGGTCACCTGGATTCAAGGCAAAAAAGGGATATCTATGAACAGCTCATGTTAGAGGTACATCCACTTAAAATAGGCTCAAACTATCACGTTTTGGTGGGGAAGGGAGGTGATTTATATGGACATAACTCCCTATTTTATGCAAATGTATATTAGCCTTTCTATCAAGGCATATTATGTTTAATGTTATAAATGGGTTATTAAAATGCCTAAATCAAGGCCGTAGCCAGGTTTTTTGGGGGGTTCAACCCCCCCAAATTTTATAAACAAAATATATATGACTTTATTTATGGTTCAAACAATATCGAAATTAAGATACAATTACAAATTATGGGGCTGTGTTACCATAAAAAGCACTTCAGATAGCTTCTAGAGGTGTTTAGTATTTATAAATTTTCCTAGCCTTCAGAAGTTAGGGGGCTTTGTTGCCATAAAAAAATACTTCAGATAGTGTCTAGAGGTGTTTAATATTTAGAAATTTTCCTAGCCTTCATGAGTTAGGGGGCTTTGTTGCCATAAAAAAATACTTCAGATAGTGTCTAGAGGTGTTTAATATTTAGAAATTTTCCTAGCCTTCAGGATTTAGGGGGCTTTGTTGCCATAAAAAAATACTTCAGATAGTGTCTAGAGGTGTTTAATATTTAGAAATTTTCCTAGCCTTCAGGATTTAGGGGGCTTTGTTGCCATAAAAAAATACTTCAGATAGTGTCTAGAGGTGTTTAATATTTAGAAATTTTCCTAGCCTTCAGGATTTAGGGGGCTTTGTTGCCATAAAAAAATACTTCAGATAGTGTCTAGAGGTGTTTAATATTTAGAAATTTTCCTAGCCTTCAGGATTTAGGGGGCTTTGTTGCCATAAAAAAATACTTCAGATAGCGTCTAGAGGTGTTTAATATATAATTTTTTCTAGCTTCCGGCCCACCAACACCCACCACCCCCCCGAAATTATTGGCTGGCTACGGCCTTGGCCTAAATATCATAAATATGTGCAATACCTATGACGTTATGGACAAAATGGTATATTCCTAGTAATTTCTAACAATAACCGTTTCAGCCTGGCGTCATAAGAATAACGAGATCACAGCCAGGGCTTGTCCCATCCGTCCCTAGCAAACGGCAAGATAGCACGTCACGTTTGGGTCAGTTGCAAATGGTGTGTTCATGTTTCTCCATTAGTACATAGAGATCATTGGGAGGGACTCTAAGAACCACGTTAGGTTGAGGGTGCCACCTACTATAAGGGGAATATCATCACATTGTCTTTTTACTTATTATAATGGCAACTTTATAACTTTTAAACTAATAAGATACTCCTGTTATCTAAGAATTTGTTTTTTGTCTGACCCTATTAAAGTGTGAATTTATTGGTTTAAGGAAGGCTGGATATTTGTATTTAAACATTTACGTTGATCTCTGAACTGCGATATTTCGTGTGAAATTTCGTTGAAATTGAGTTAATTTAGTTTTTCTTGATTCTATTTAGAATTGTAAAACTAAAAATGAATAGCTTTTAACCTTGTTAAGGACTTTTTACCTACACCTTGGAGGTTTTATGTGCTATAGGGCCGTGTGGATACCTTTCACCTCAATTTTGGAGGCTTTCAATCTTATAGAGACATGCTGACAGCTTTCACCTCCATTTTAGAGGTTTTTAATCTTATAGGGACATGCTGACAACTTTCACCTCCATTTTAGAGGTTTGTAATCCTGTAGATACATGTTGACAACTTTCACCTCCATTTTGGAAGTTTTTAATCCTATAGGGACATGCTCACACCTTGCACCTTCATTTTGATTAGAAACATATTTTGAAATAACACACAGATTCTTAAATAACAAAAAATTTCTAGATGTGTGCAACGTGTTTCAGCACCATCGTAGGAAGCCTCTAAGAACATTGGGGCTACTAGCTTGTCGGGACCCGGCTTACCGTCGTACACGTTGGGGATGGCCTTCTCAAAGTAGACAAGGGAAGGGATGCCGTCGATGCCGAACTCCTCCGCCGTGGCGCTGTCGTCGATCTTGACGAACTGGATGCCGTGCTTGTCGCAGTCATCGTCTATGTTCTCCAGCTCACCCAACACCTGCATCGAGTCCTCGTCATCATTGTCGTCTGCGGACAATCGACCACACTCGCTTTCAGTCAAATGATCGATTGTATCGAGTGACCTGGCGGACTAGGGGTAAGGTGTTGGACTTCTGTTCTGAGGGTCCGGGGTTCAATCCTCGGTCCCGGCACATATCTATCTTATTGACAAACCCTTCCTTCACCTCTGACAAGACGTGTATTAATCACAACTTGTGAATGTGAGGAATGACAGGCCTCCACCGTGGTTCGGATCCCACGTTAAACTGTAGGTCCTCCATTTCATCTCACAATCACCCTACCATTATACATTAGCGTAAGTGCGTATAGACCCAACGGGTAATAAGACGCGGTAATAATAATAATAATAATAATAATAATAATAGTATCGAAATAAGGTAGAACTATCTTAACGGAGCTTTTTAGAGTGGTCTGCAAGAATGAGGCCGAGTATTGTCTAAACGCTAGTGTAGGGTTAGTGTAGTTTTAGGGCTGTATACAAGAATGAGGCCGAGTATTGTCTAAACGCTAGTGTAGGGTTAGTGTAGTTTTAGGGTTGTATACAAGAACGAGGCCGAGTATTGTCTAAACGCTAGTGTAGGGTTAGTGTAGTTTTAGAGCAGTATGCAAGAACGAGTCTGAGTGTAGTGATATAGTTTTTGTGTGAGTGTAGTTTAATTGTGAGTGTAATTTTAGTGTGAGTTCATTTTAGTGTGAGCTGGTTTTGTTATGATTGTAGTTTTAGTTTGAGTATAGTCTTAGTGTGAGTGTAGTCTTAGTGTGAGTATAGTTTTAGTGTGAGTATAATTTCAGTGCTAGTTGGTTTAAGAGTGAGTTCGTTTTAATGTGATTGTAGTTTTAGTGTGGGTTTAGTTTTAGTGTGAGTGTAATTATAGTGCTAGTGTAGCGTTATTGTAGTATTAAGGTGGTATGCAAGAACAAGGAAGCGTGTAATTTGAGTTTTAGTGTAGTATTAGTGTAATTTGGTTTCCAAGAACAAGGCTGAGTGTTTACTGGGAGCTTGGATATAAAAGAAAGCCCCTATAATCATAATACAGCTATCTAAAACAGGGACAAATAAAAGGACATTTTAGATTTGAATCAATGCTGTATAAAATGAAACAATAGTTTGAATACATAAGTGTTGAATGTTTGAAGAAACGGAAGAAGGAATGGTATAAACAAGAACCCTAACAGAGACAGCTACTATTCGTCGAATGGTTGTAGTTAGAGAAGAGAGCTCTCAGGTACCAATCGTTAGGAGAGGAGAAATATCAAGAAGTGGGGAACATTAATTCTATACCAAGGTAAAGGAACGCTTAGGTCGCATAATTTCGCAGTGACTGAACTAGCCTACCGACGGCAGTACTCACAGAAGAGGACGACCAGGTTGTCGATGGATTGGATGAGTGTCTCCAGCGTCTTAGCTGTGACATCCTCGATGACGTCATCCTCGTCTCCTGTAGATTTGTTCTGGACCAGCCATTCCAAGACGTCTTCCTCACGTGTCAGCTCACCTGCGCGCAACACACAGAATCTTAGTGGTCATTAGGTACCTCTCCAACAAGGGTGTACACCTCATCAACTTTATTATGTGATCGACCACTGTGTACACCTCGCCGACTTTATTATGTGATCGACCACTGTGTACACCTCACCGACTTTATTATGTGATCGACCACTGTGTACACCTCACCAACTTTATTATGTGATCGACCACTGTGTACACCTCACCGACTTTATTATGTTACTAACCTATGTGTACACCTCACCAATATTACTACGTTATCAACAGAGGTGTACACTTCAATGACATTACTATGTTATCAACAAAGGTGTACACCTCCCCATAGTTATTATGTAACCAACGACTGTGTACACCTCAACAATATTATCACGTTATCAACATAAGTGCCTCTCAATGACATAATCATAATTTCCTCAATAAGTGTGAACACCTGTCCCACAACACTTCTTCCTACCTTCCAGGGTGAACGTAGTGTACATCCTTGTATTACAAATAAGAATGTACCAGTTTGTACTGTACACCAAAATAGTTTATATTTCTAAAAATACTAAAACCATTTCATCTATATGAGAAACAGACAAAACACCTATTTAATTCAAGAGATAAACTTAGAATAATCACCAACTTTATTTATACCTAATGTTTTGAAAACTGACTTCTAACTTGTAAGTTAAACAAATCACCTTTATGAGGCAAAATGAAGACAAGACGTGTGTGAATGAGGAGGGGGAGGGGGGGATATTGAAGGAAGGGTGGAGCAAAGGGAGTACTCACCCTCGTAGATTATCGGTATCTGATGGCGGTAGTAGACGAGAGCGGGCAGGCTGCCCAAGTTGTACTCCTCGGCTAGACTTTCGTCGGCGATCTTGACGAAACCGATACCCAGCTGGTCGGCCTCGTCATCGATGTTCTCCAATTCTTGCAGCGCTTTTGAACACTTCTTGCACTCCGGTTTGTCTGCAAGGACGCGTCTTACATCAGTATTGCTCCACCATAAGAAATTATACACTGACTTTTGTTGACAACTTTGGGTGAAATAGCCAAAATGGCTGCTGCGCCAGTATTATTTCTTGCTAATAGACAGGTCTTAGTATACCGGCCACTAGGGATAATTTTTTCGTGTTTGTAACTTTGGAAGAAATAACCAAAATGGCTGCTGCGCCAGTATTATTTCTTACTAATAGATCTTGGTATACCGGCCACTAGGGAAAACTTTCTTTTATTGGTAACTTTGGAATAAATAACCAAAATGGCTGCGGCACCAGTATTATTTATTGCTAATAGACAGATATAGCGGACACTAGGGAGAACTTCTTATGTTGGTAACTTTGGAATAAATAATCAAAATGGCTGCTGCGCTAGTATTATTTCTTGCTAATAGACCGGCCTTGGTATGCAGGCCACGCAGGGAAACTGGAGTGTAATGGCGACTTTGAGAGAGAGGACCAGGATATAATATAAATACATAAACTTTATAATTTAATCAGTTATATTTGTATATCACCCTTCCATCAATAAATTATATGTATTTAATTTTTCTTAAGGGCGAACTTGATCAGGCGAAATTAATTTTAACATTTGATTATAATAAAATTTAATTTTAAAACTTTTTTTAATGACGTTGCAGATCACTATGAAATATTAATGTTTATAAAATTTCTTTGAAATATATCAAGTTGGTCTTTAAGATAAAAAAATGTATCGAGATAAAATAATTTCTTAGAAATTTTCTTTAAGATGAAACGTTCTGTTTATATCCTATTTTTTTAGACATACTGCTACAGTCCAATTTTCTTGGAAAGGGTCTTTAAGAAAATAACAAACTCTTTTGCCCCCCAAATTAATAACAAAATCTATATTATCGGTCTTATTATATTAGTATTGATAATATTTATCAAAAGTGACGGCTATAGATAACATGATTTGATGTTTGAATATGTAAAAGTAGATTTAGTAATTTTTCTAGTTCTCAGATGAGGCTCTTCTTTTGAAATTTGGATAGTAACTCTATTTTTAAAAAAACTATGCGTAGTTTATTTTTGTTATCTTACAAGAAATGCAAAAATAATTTCAAGAAATATCAGTAATAGTATACTGACGTTGAAATGGCTCGGTAATTAAAATTCAATCAACACCGTTTCATTGAATAAATAAATCGTTAACTCCTTTATTTTTTCAAACCCCCCACGAAAAGTGATTCTACTCAATGAACTAGTCTAAGGATTCCAAAAACAAAACAAAAATACAACCTATTTATTTTCGAGCACTGAGATTTCACTAGTCGATGACTTAAAAAAAAAAAAACTGTGTCGTTTAATTATCCGATCTTCTCCCCCTTCGAATGAAACAATGGAATCTTCTTTCTCTCTTGCCAAATCAGAATGTGATGTTCTATTTCTTGATTGTGTTTTTTTTTTCTGTATCCTTCTTCTCCCTCTAGTCTAGCCCCTTCCCTCCTCCCCTCAAACCCCTGCCTCTTACTCTACTCAAGTCTCATTACGTCCTTTGAACTTAACCCGTCTCGCGTTCTAAAATAGCTCTTTCGGACTAGGGGTTTTTCCTTTTTTTTTTCTCCCCTGGTTCGCAATGAACTTACAAACAGTGTCGCCAATTTATCGGATCTGTCGCTAAATTCTGGGGAAATAAAATAAGTGTGTTTAGAGACAAATTGCCTATAGGCGGATCGACGTTTTACACTACAGTACATATATTAACTGATTTTTAAATACAATATTTTCAATAAAGTATTTTAGTGCGAAATCCTATTTTTTCAAAAGATGAATCATCCTTGATTTTAGATCATTTGGACTAACCTAAGTAATAATTAGTTCAGAATGGGGATTTACTTTGTTTAAAAAGTTATTCAAACAGTAGCTAAGCATTGATTCACCTTGAAGATATATTTGGTCATTTTGAAAAGGGACAAAACATTTTAGAGGCGTATAATTATGTAATTATTTTTTTAAATAAGTTTTCAAATTTCAGAAAATGAAAACATTACTGTGCTATATATTTAGGCCTAATATAGTTTGTTTCTAAATATAAAAATCCCTTTCAGTAAAGTAACTAACTTGTAATACAAAAATGTTAACTATGACTTTCCTCTTTAACCCTTTTTTTTATCAAACGTAGGTACTTAACGCGGTCTACTCACGGTCACCAAAGATGTTCGACCTAAATTGTAGATTTGATATAAAAAATAAGTCATTTTTCATGACTAAAATCGATGACCTGCTTCAGTGGCTAAAAGGTATAAACCGTCACTCTCGTGTTAAACTAGACTGTCTATGACAGGAAGATCGGGGTTCGAATCCCTGTTAGATGTATTAAGTGTGGTTTTTACAAAATTATTTTCCAATAATCCTCCACGCAAATGCGAGTACACTTCCTCTAAATTCAACCTTCCACATCTCTAACTCACTTGTACAATTAGTATATATATTCGTATAAACTGAACAGGTAGTAAGATGCGGAGCTAAATTTTATTTAAATGTTGTTATTTAATTGGTGTTTGTAATATCTATCAAAAGTGACGGCTGCAAATCAAATTAATTGAAGTATTAATGAGTAGAATTATAAAATTTTATCGCTGCTGTCAGAAAAGGGGGTTCATATAAAAATTAGATTGTATGTACTGTACATATTTAATTATTAATCATGATAACTTACCATCCTTTAAAATTAGTTCATGTGAATCTGTTTTGTGTAAAAATGATGTGTAAAACGATATCAGAGAGCCGAAATTATTCATAAAAATTGGTTACGTGACTTATTTGTTTGTTTTTTAAATCACTGTAAGTGACATTATTAAAAAAGTCCGTTTGTTCTCCATGTGTAATCTACTAACCCATCTAGCTAGAATAGTGATAAAAATACAGTTAGCTAAAGGCTTTGGATGAAAAAAATTGTCCATCACTAACGTGGAGTTTGGGTCAAATTGGATGCACTGAAGGCGGTTTATCCTATTTGATTTCCCCATCGTATTCTGTTCATCTAATGTGGGTGCACTTCCTCTAGGCAATCCTCTGTATCCTTACTACTTAGATCAAGCCGTTAATAACCTTTTCTTTCAGCACCGCGTCTTACTACCGGTTCAGGTTATATGCATATGTACTAACTACACTAATGAATTAGGGATGAGGATGGTGGAATCTAGAGGAAGCGTACCCGTATTTGCGTGGAGGGAGTGTGGAAAACAATTTTGGAAAAACACACCCTAAGTGCACCTGACCGGGATTCGAACTCCAACTTCCCGTAATCGGCAGTCTTGTCCAACACGATATTAACGCCTGCGACCATGCGGCCACCGAAACAGGTAACCTGTGTGTTAAACATATTAATTTAAAATAGGTAATAAACAAATAATCCTTATTCAAGACATAACTAAGCTTTTTCTAGTGTGTTTTTTTAATGGTTTTGTTTGATTTTTTTTAAAATATAAAATTATAATCTCGAGCTAATGTTACACTAGAGAAAACAAAACCGAACGAAAAGTAGTGAACAATAAATTATGTTCAGTGTAACCGGTTCGGAGAGCGGCGCCGAATACCGTTCGGTAGGCTTCACTCGTATTCACTAGGCGTCCATTAGCGTCCGCTTGTACTCCAACTATTGTTGGTTTTTCATCGAATCATCAAAGGAAATTAGTGCTCACTACTGCTCTGTTTGATCTAAATGTGACTGGGTACTAGGTCCAGTCCACATCAAGTATTTGAGTTCAGTTGTGCTTTGAACTTAATTTCCTTCTTACTGTGCGTGGTGTTTTAATAAAGTTTAAAATGGAGTGGATCGCCCGAGAGAGCTAAGCCAACCCTGCCTTCCTCGTCCTCCCTACTCCTGTTTGCCATGTTCCACACTATTAAACCACACACTGTCGTAAAACTTGTACCAAATCACATCCGCACATATCTTGCGAACTCACGGATCAGTAACGAGTGACCCACCTCGGCGGTAGAATGGTCCAACGCGTTACTCTCACATTAGACTAGACTACCGATGATGGGGAGATCGAGGTTCGAATCTCAATCAGGTGTACTAAGGGTGGCTTTACCAAGATTCCTGGCAAGGCCTAAAACTTTTATCATTGGGGAAATATGGGTTTCTTCTTTCACAGCGATGAATTAACTGGCGCGGGATTGGTGTTGTGTCCAAGATTTAAGTTAGTTTATAAGTCTTTTGCATATATAATCAGTCGGTTGGTAAAATTACACGCCAAATACCTCAAATACATGTGGGTACACTTCCTATAAATAAGCCTTCCTAATCCCTAAAACCATTTGCGTAATTAGTACATAAGCGTATAAATCGAACGTGTAGTAAGATGCGGTGCTAAAAAAACAAACAAATTAACGAGCGGGGTCTGATCCGGGCCTATTTTCACTTGTTTTTCTCTATTGTAACTGCACCTGTTCAGTACCGACCTTGAGGATATGTCAATGTTACAGAACACATGTGTACGTTCGGTTCGGTTGTGTTCTTTTCGGTGTGAGCCTAGCTTTACAAAGGTGCTCAACAGCAGCATTTTAACGCAAGCTACCAGACCTCCACCGTGGTTCGGATCCCACGTCAAACTGTAGGTCCTCCATTTCATCTCACTGTCACCCTACCATTACTCATTAGCGTAAGTGTGTATAAATATAATAATATTGAAAGATAAATCTATTATTTCTATTATTGATATTATTTTCTCCTTCTGTTTCAAAATACTCGCTAATAC
Organism: Timema bartmani; assembly: GCA_902151455.1. Taxonomy (NCBI): domain Eukaryota; kingdom Metazoa; phylum Arthropoda; class Insecta; order Phasmatodea; family Timematidae; genus Timema; species Timema bartmani. The sequence continues at coordinate 10,191 of CABFWB010004333.1, forward strand.
AACCGAATCTAGTAGGTTGCGACTTTAAAGACCTTGTTTTACTTTCTTCGACCCGCGCTTCTATGCCGCGCTGAACATCTTTCAAAATAGCCGGTATGGTACCAGCCCATTTCGATGAGGCGATGTTGCCAACTCTCGCGAATATTTGTCCTCTTACTCGTGTCGCCAGATGTGTTACCAACTTAAACAGTATTGATATTCTGGGCTGTGGCCTTCGTTACACTTATAATTTTGTGCGGTGAGCAGAGATATCAACATTTTTGTTTCTAAGGTATCAGCGGTGTAAAACTCGTTTCTTTAAAAAAAAAAAGACGTGTTGGATTTATTAACATTTTTATTAAATGGTTTGATCATCTTTGGTGGTTGCATGATCTATTGCAGGCAGGGATGTTGAACCTTTGGCCTTTTGAGGTGTTCTTTGCGGCCTATCCGCATATTTTCTCAAATATGTCTCTTCATCATTCATAAACTATACATTCTCAAACGGCGTTTATTTTAATTAATTAAAAAACATGTATTTTTTAAACATTAAAAATGAATAATTTTTATTGATCTATTTAAACCATCTCAATGGTCTAGTGGTTAGAGTTCCTGGCTACAAATCTAAAGGTGTCGGGGTTTGATCCCCGGCACTTCCAGATTTTGCTGTGAAGCTGTGGGTCTATAACGGAGTCAAACTCAGCCCTCTTGAGGACAAAATGAGGATCTACTAGGCTCTGGTCTAACGATAGGAGGGTTCATTGTTTTGACTACACTGCAACATATATCCGCATAAGTTGTACAGACTCAATTTTGTAAGGCATCATTTTATTTCACAATATCACACAGTCACTCAACACCTTTACATTTATTGCTGTACAACTTTATTTTTGACCACACCACCAGTCTGGGGAGGGGGAAAGTCGATTCACCCCCTCCAGTCCACGAAATCACACTCACTCTATACACCATGTTAGATCCCCTTGCCAACCGTTCGAACTACTTCTTCCCGCGGGAGAAAACCCTCCGCGAGCCGGCCAGGTGCTCTCGCGGAGGGTTATGGGAACACTGGGCGTCCGATGACGTAATATCGGCACAAAGTTGGCACTATCTTCGCCAGCAGACAGCGGCAGCTCGGTCTGTATGACTCGATTGCGGGATTAAGCCATATAATTTTTTTATCGGTCTATTTATCTCTTGTTGACGCGCTATCATATTTTGGCAGAACTTAGGTCTTCCGATGTCAAAAAGTTCCTCACCCCCTGTATAAGGCTAGATTGCTGAAGAAGGGGAAAAAAGGATTCGAATCACCAGTAGGGTGTACTGAGGCAGATTTTTTCTAATTGGTTTACCACTCACCCTTATCGCAACTGCGGGTGCATTTTCTCAAAATTAAAACTTATTAATCCCCACGGAAGAGTAGTAAGACACGGAGCAAGGTGGTGATATATTTTTTAAACATTACGTTGTAAAAAATTTATTTTTAAGTTTTAAAAATTGTATTCTCTAATTCTTCTCAGCTGATTGTAATCAAAGAACAACCGGCCTACAAAATTTCAAGAATCTAAAGGTGGGATAGAAGGAAACTCGAGTTTTCCGTGAATTTTTGGCCAAAATAAATAAAATATTTATTCGGTAGATACGTGTAGTTTAATTTTATTTATTTAATCATCTACAGATTCCTTAAATATCATGAAAATCGTGGCATTTGACAAAAAAACCTTTTTAAATTAAAAGAAACAGTCCTGTTCAAATTACGCGATCCCCATGACGATTTTTTTTTATCACCGGGCCTTACTATCTGTTCATGTTATAAGCATATGTGATAATTACTCTAATGGGGTACGGATGAGAAAAGATACATTTTAGAGATACTCCACTTGCATTTGTTTGGAACAGGTATGAGACACCATTTAGAAAAAACTTGCATTTGCTTGGAACAGGTATGAGACACCATTTAGAAAAAAAAACACCCTCAGTAGACCTGACCTGGATTCGAACCTTGATTTCCCCATAATCAGCAGTCCAGTCTAACACGAGAGTCTTAGTAAAATATAATAGTTTCAGTGCATCGCTCGCTTCTTCGTAGGAGCAACAGCAGCTTTAAAACCCAACGAATAATTATTTGAAGGAGAGGAAGATTGGTTTGGCTTCTTTCATCTGCAAGTAGAAAGGGTTCGAAGCCCGGCAAGGCCATAAAATTGTCTTTTGTAATGGAGTTACTCCAGTTCATTGAGGGGTAAATGTCTAATTTTGATTTTGTTATATTTATAACTATCCGACACCTTGTAAGTCGGTAGCGTGTTTACCTAGTTAGATAGAGATCTTGTGTTCGATTCCCGGCATGGCCTAAAACTTTTATCATTGGGGAAATATGGGTTTCTTCTTTCACAGTGATGAATTAATGGCCACGGGCTTGGTGTTGTGTCCAAGATTTAAGTTAGTTTATAAGTCTTTTGCATATATAATCAGTCGGTTGGTAAAATTCACGCTAAATAGCTCAAATAAAATAAAGTAATAGTAATTAATAATCATTACACAGACACAAAGAGATACCTTTATTTTCCCACACGTCTCACTACATATCATGGCAATCCGCTTTTAATTAATTAGGAAAGAAGAAGGTAGAATTTTGGGGAGAAATTAAAAAAAATCCTCATCAGGGATAGAAACGTTACATCCCCATCACCAGCAATCTGGTCTAACACCTTAGACCGTGTGGCCGTTGAGCACTGATCCGGGAAACATGTGTATCGATAGTAATAATCCACAAACAAATTACATACTGTTCAGTGCCCAGTATAATTAAGAACTGATGGGTACAAGGGAAATAGGGGAAAAACTCACATTACAAACATTTTCCAGGGCAGATTTTATATCTCAAACCCCATATAAAGGATCCGAGCAAATATTTAAAAATAAATTAATTTAAATATGACAGATACCTCTTTTAACCATAATCTAAAGTGCACTATAAGGGTTTCATGATTGTCTAATAGATATCAGCACTAACTAAATTTGAGTTAAAATTGAACTTTCCCCCCTTTTTTTAGCATCATATCTTTCTACCCGTTTTGTTCATACGGCTGTGTGCTAATTACTCTAGTGTTAGGGGATTATGTAGGGTTAATTTAGAGAAAGTGCACCTGAATTTGCGTGAAAGGAGAGTGGAAAACCATTTAGGGAGAACCACCCTCAATGCACACGACCGTGCTTGAACCTCATTCTCTCCGTATTCGGCAGTCTAATCCATTTTGAGAGTAGCGCCTTAGATCATGCGGCCACCGAAGTGGGACCCCGTTTTTTTCCCGGTATCTTTCAACTGCTAATCGCTTAATACTAATGTATATTAAGTACCTTAATAAAACATTCGTTTATAAATAATTAAGCGAGGTGGGTAATTAACTTCTTCTAAAAATTGTAACTGTTATGTCATAGTAAAGATTTGTGACGTTAGTGATATATTAAACTCCTTTCTATTTTAGTTTAACGAACTTCAATTCGTAAAATAATGTCCATGGATGTATCGATAAATCTTTAACTGTTCTATCTCGATAGACCTGAGCGCGTGTAAGATCTTAGTCAACACTTGAGACATGGGTTATTGCGGAATTGTCTATTCCAGCACTTACACACACTATTGTTGCGGCAAACTGCCCAACTTGTTTATTCCTGACAAGTGCATTCCCAATGTTTTAAACGGACATAATTATTTATATTATGGAAACATAATGAAGACCAAAAGTAGGACTTTGTTAGGAAGATTCATTTAAGAAAATACAAACATATTTTTTATTGCGGTCAACATCAAAAATATTTTACTTTATTGTAAGTACTATTTCATAGCTATTGATATTAACAATGAAAAGTGACAGTCGAATATCACAGGACTTGACGTATATAAATATAACAGTTTTAGAACCTTTCGTAACTGTCCCAAATATTATTTTCTATCTAAATCGGATTTTAGTTAAATAGCTAAAAATATAATAACTGTAGGTTTATTTTCAATTTTAACTAGTAAACGATTGATATTAATCGATAAATAGTTTGCCAAAAATAAACTTGATGAAATGAATTATTTTACTATGTTTTTGTTTAATCAGTTTGCATTAAACCTTAAAACTAATAAAAAAAAGGCTGACGTCAAAAATATATCTATGTAATAAAAAACTCACCTATTTATATTAAAAACCGCTTACAGCATTAAATATCTAGAGAAACTTGGTTGTATCACCATAAAATTACATTTTAATATTGTAAAATGTTTCGAAATACCAAAAAATGAAAACAAACCAAGAATATAATAGTGAATTTATCTTCACAAATGGTTTACATGTTTATCATAAAAGTTATCTCAAATTTTTGAGAAAGAAAAATATACTAAACTGTTTTTTAAAATATAAATTATGTTAATTTTACAAATCATACAGATTACAAAAAACACATTAAAATTAACACTAAAACATTAATTAATCTCTTATTTCATGTACTGTATATAATAATTAAACTAGCTTTGTTACGAGTAATTTACAACCAAACTTGTTCACATATGAGTTATTATATACATCAAGAAAGCATTAGTAAGTTAAAGTTTACTAGCCTATTAAATAAAAGATAGCAATTCACATTTATTTGCTAACTTCATTTTCAAACCTAATTAAATAACAATTTAAAAATAACTAAGAATATTTTTTTTTATTTATCACTGTGTCTTACTACCCGTTCGGAGTATACGCTTAATTACTAATTACGATAATGGATTATGAATTGGGAAGGTTAATTTAGAGGATGTGAGCCCGAATTTGCGTGGAGAAAGAGTGGAAAACCATTTAGGGAAAACCACCCCCAGTTCACCCGATCGAGATTCGAACCTCGATCTCCCCGTCCTTGGCAGTCTAGTTCAACACGAAACTAGCGCGTTAGTTAACTACGCCACCGAAGCGGGTACATTATTAAGAATAGTTTTCACTTAGCTAAAAATAAAAACGACAAAATAATATGAGTACGCCTAAACATTTACTAAATACTTATACAAAACAGTTTTGATAGTTTCGTTCTTGTTTGCTTTATAACACTTTAAATTTTATCTTGACTCCTTGGAGAGAGAAAGTATTGTGATTTTTAAAATAATCAATTTTGATTGATGTCGATAAGCCCCTAACCCCTAAAAAATTGTTTCCACGATACCATTAATCCCTATCTCGTCCTAGAGCCAAAAACATTTTACCAATCGGGTTAAAACTTGGTTTATAGGGTTTTCATAAGTTTCCTTAGAGATGGTTTTAGAATTAGATGTCCAAACCTGAGATTAAGGTGTATTTTAATTTAAGTGTGAAAAGAGAAAAAAATCAATTTTCTCGAAATCAGCTCTAACGATTTGGTTTAAATTTCATATTTAGGCACGGTTTAAAATTACAGAAAAATAGTGCGTCTCGTTTTTTCCGATAACACTACTTATATATCTCCAATTTTATTCATATTTCAGCACCTCTTTGAGATAAAAAATATATTAGCATTGCATTGTAGGGCTATAAAAATAAAATGAAACATTTATTGGAAATAAAATAAATAGTTTCCGAGCCATAAGTAAATACATTTTTTAAATGGAGCCTTGGACGATAAGGAGTTTCTTGTTCTGATATTTGTGGGACAGAGATGTTATTTTTATCTAAATATGTTTCTGTGACAGTGTATATTATTTCATTTATGCTCCTTGGTAGAATTCGATGCTTTTTTCCCTACTATTTTTTCTGAAACAATATATATTATTTCGTTTCATATATCTCACAGGTTTTAATTGAATATCTCTATTTTTAGGCAAAAGTCTGTGTGGCGCGCTGTGCCATTTATTTTATAAAGTTTAACTAAAATTGACAATAATAGATAAAGCATATATTTTTTCTTATTTTTGTATCAGATTTTTAACAGACTAGCTACTATTCTAAAATTATTTTTGAATTAACACTCACTAATTTAAATATTTGTATTTATTCTGTTTGTTATTACAGTAAAGTTTTCCCTGTAAGAAGCAACACACTTTTTTTTATGAAGATGACTGTACTTCTCTGCATTTGCCAAGTTCTAATGGAATGCCAGGGCTACGTGTATTTTTGCTTCAAATCGGTTAATTACATCACAAATGTTTGAAGATTGTATTCGTCCTTTTTACCTGCATCGGTGGGGCTTCGAACTAAATTTTAGGCTTATACAAACAGATTTGCCGGTAACAAGGAGGTTAAAGATCAAATAATGAATGGGCCTACTGATTATTTTTTCCCTAAATGGTTTCCTATTGTTCTCTCACACAAATGCGGGTACATTTGATCTAAATCCTATCTCTATTATGCCTATCCTATTAGCGTAGTTAAAAATGTGTACAGCCTGGACGGGTACAAAGTCATGGGGAAAATACATATCCATTTAGAGGCAGTGAATCAAAAATTAAATTATGACGTGATCCCTATTTAATAAAGAGTATTTCACCCGATTGAATTTAAAAACACCATCCTAAAATTAAAGCGTTTTTTAAAGAAAATTTCCTAAAAATTTAAGATTTCAAAATTCTTTATGATTTACTAAAATTCGTGAATGTCTTTGAAACTCTAGACATATATTGAACTGTTAAATCTTAATTTGTATATTTACTCAAAGCTTCAAATAAAATGTGATGGTAAAATTAATTTTTGTTGAAAGTAAAAATAGATACAATTTTATCTGAGGGAATAAACAGTATTTTTAATTGTTATTAATTACTAAGTTGATTATTAAATCTTAGTTAATGTGCTTTTAACTGTTTCTAATAGTTAATTATTATTTATTAAATACTATTCCATTAATAACTAATTGATAAATAGCCAAGATACCAAGCTGAAAATAAATTGGTGAATTAAAATTATTAAAATGTTAATAAAAACAATTAAACTTCGAAAATAGGGTTGGAATGTGTGTACACAAATAAAAACAATGTTAGTTTGGTGGGTAGTGTGGATGAAAATTACACATATACATACAATATGACTATGGCGTGTATGCATGATTGTTACAAGATAATGAGGGAATATATCTAATAATAGTAAAGAGACAAAAAAAAAGTGAGCGAAAAGTGATTGACAGAAAAACGAAGAATAGATCTATTTTTTATTTTATTTTGTTGAAAATAGTGCTTAATTTTGTTTTTACTTACTGGAGCCGGTTGGCGGGCATGCCTTCGTGTCTGGACCTAACAAATGACAAGAACACATGACGTCACATATCACAAAGGGGGGTAAAAAAAACAAACACGAACACTTTCATAAAGGTGACAAACTAGAAACACAGACTAGGTATGTTATTGATTGGGTCGACAAATTACTTTTAAACCTTTTCATGTTGATGGTTATAATTTTATAAGAGGCTGTAATATTTAGTAAACTCCACACATAAAAAAGTTATTCATATCGTCAAATTTTCAAGAATTTGCTAAGATATATTTTTCAAACTAAATTATAAAATTTGGCGCTTTTACTATGTGCTATTTATGGATCATGCCATGATGTGTTTATAAAGTGCTATTTATGTGTGTTAAATAGTTATAATTTTCAAATATATCATTTTATATTATTGAAAGAGCTCCAAAAGAACTCTATTATGTAATTTTGCTGTAATCAAAAATTGTCTTATAGTATAAAATATTATATAGTTGGGTTATCATAGGGGATTCCTTATCTTACAAGTCATTAGGCTAGTAAATTGACTTTCATGTATCCATAAGCCAAGCTATATAAGTGCTACGAGTTTTCGTCAGTTTTTACAGACGTAAGATAGGTGTATATCAATTGTAATTCTATATTTATTTTTTTGTTTACTCTAAAAGGTTTTTGAATGATGGAACAGATATATTAAGGGTCTACCATGTTAGAGATGCTTAATAGGATTCATCATATTGGGGGTTGTAAATTAAAACTATTATATTTGGCTACAAATAAATGAACACATTTAATTGGCACATGGAAAGGGTGATTGTGTTCAGGGGGATGTAGGGAGCTACAAAGATACATAAAGTTAATCTGCGTATATGAATATAAAAAAATCCCACATGTACAGGGATTTGAAACGTGGTTGCTTAATTTCACACGTCAACCGCTCCACCACCTAATTATCTCCAACTAAGCTCTCCAATAGTTATTGGTTGGTAGCTAGCCATTCAACTATACATATATAAAAGGCTGAACGCCCAGGTTTCAAATCTCTATCCAGGTGTTATTTTTCTATATTCACACAATCACAATCACAATCATCTGAAAAGATGTGTTTGTTTAAATGTAACCTACGTATTTTGTTTAAAGTTTCGTGATAAAATATGTATTAGCGTTTTAATTGACTTAATTAGTGCATTTTTATATTGACCCCTGCATTATGTGTGTGTGTGTGTGTGTGTGTGTATAAGCTGTACCATAACACGTGGGACTCCATTAATAGTGGACAGGAGTCACAAAAACAATTTAAAACGTTAATATTAACATGTGTCCCATTTGACCTTCTTTCCGAGTTACAAACAAGTGATTCCACTAAACATTTTAAATACCATACTTGATATATTTCAACCTGTAAAATAGGTATGTTCTATGGGTTATTCCTGGTTATTTCGAACATCTGGTATTTTTGAAAGTGTGCGGCATTTTACGACATGACTGCAGGCTTGCATTCAGACCAAAGGTGTCCATTTTTAGCACTTCATAATGTTAAGCAGCTCCAAATTATTGGAGTACAAACATCAGTGTAGCTTGGAAACAAGGTCAAATGGAGCACATGTTTACATGAATTATTTTCATTTTTTCTCTCTTAAACACCAATGAAGTGGGTCCTACATGTTAAGGTACACCCTGTATGTACACATATATGTACACGTGTTCGGGCTATCTTTGATACACACTAATTTAAGGATAAAAAATTAAGGAGGTAAGTTTTAAAGGAATCCACCGACATTTTTCTGGAGAGATTGCTGAGAAAAGCAGAGAGGAAATCTCAAGTGTACATGACTGAGACTCGAACCTAGTCTAGACAGACCTCCTCGTGTCATGGTTGAGCCAACCCCCCCTTTTTTGTGTGTGTGTATGAAGCAAGTATTAATATTGTAATAAGGCTCAGACCGGTGTGCACGAGGAAATTCTTGGCTTGAATCTCGACTGGAGGTAGTCAAGTTGATTCAACGCTCTCTCTCTCGTGCAAATGCAGGTACCCCTCTGCTAAAACGGTACCGTTTACATACCTACCCTCATTAGTAAATAGTCTACGTGGCTAGCACGAATGGATAAAGTCAATCAACGGTAATATTGGTTCTTTCTGACAGTTGAAAAATTGGGGCCGCAAAGTTAGCTGAGGTATTTACAATTAGACGTTGCCATTAGATTAAATATTGACACAAACCTTTAACAATGTACGAGTTTAATGTTTACTGGAATGAACCCAAAACTAATTTATATGAGCCTATACATAGGGTGTGCTGGCTGATGGGTGTGCCAGCTGGAAGACGCAGGGGACAGGAGAGACGCACCTCCCCTTTCTATGAGAATCTGTTTGGATTTTGTTTGAACAATTACAATTAACTAAAAACCATAAAGAATCAATGTTTTATTTTACAAGACTATTCTTTGAAAAACGAACTTTATGAATAAATAATGCCACCCGCTGACTGAAAAGTACAACTTTTTTTTTTAACTCGTTAATAATGTCATCCAAGTTCGTAACCGAATCTCAAATCTACATCAACCTTGGAATATCCATCGATGCATTCTCTAAATATTTTTTAAATTCCTTCGTTCATTTAAGTCACTCCAACTTTTCTGCTTTTTTGTTGTTGTTGTGGCTATTAGGGATGCCATGACACCCACGCTGCGCACGCCTATGCCTATACATATAGAGGGCATATTTTAATATGTGTGCAATATTGGAAGGGTGTATTCTCATCGACCCAACATTAAGAAAAGTTCATATAAACATGGGTCTGGAAAGGTGTAATGAATTACTGCTCGACTATTATAACATCTTTAGAGCCTGTCTCACTTCACGGTTGACATCGAACTAAGGTAGCCTAGGTAGCTCAAACCAGGCTTCACATCTTCGTGCAGAAACCTGGACTGCTAAGTAAAGCAGTGGAAATTGAGACCAGTGAAACAGTTTGACTCTATTTTAAAAACTAAAAAAGAATATTATTTAAAAACGAAAAAAAATCTTATATAAATCAAATAGCCAAAGCTATTATATTGGTTTCAGTGAGGATTTACTTACATCCATATATAATATTCTGAAAATTTAAAAATGACACATGGACACGGAAATCGAACCCGGGACCTTTGGCTTAATACGCCAATGCTCTAACCGCTGAGCTATCCAGCAATCGTCCCGTTCCCAGGTGGTCATTCTTCACACATATTCTAAGGCAGAGTCCATGATGGACGTGCGGAAATCGTCAGCTACAAATGTGTGATTTTATTAATATCACGAGCTATCATATAACGCAGCCACCTTCGACTCGGTATTTGGCTTAATGCTGCCACTTGTACAATTATTATAATTGTAAGGGATCGCATATTTAAGAATCAAATAGCCAAAGCTATATCATTGATCCCGATTTCAAAGTTGTCAAATGAAGAATGCACAAACACGCACTTAGAGATACATTTTCTGGTTTTTGTGTAATCTTTTATTTAATATCTTGGTTAATCGGTCGTTATATCAGCTCTCATCCTCCAATATATATATTTTTTCCCCTTTAAATGAGATGTAAATTTACGTTACTTTTCATTGAGGAACATTACATATTTTTGAGACGTATTATCGCAACAAATTCTTTTTTTATAAAGTTTCAAGTGTCAGAAAGATTCAAATTAACCGCAAACAAACTATAGTAATACGCGAAGTACGGTAGGTGGGGAGGTAAAAATGGGGGATATGAGGGGAGGACATAATAATATTAAAGTTGGATGAAAGGGGACGTGAGCTAAGGTCAGTATTTTTGGATAAAATAAGTAAAATATTATGCTAGTAGACAGACTTAATTTAATTTTAAACGTATTGTAATTTCAGACGTGCTTGAATATTTGTCGTAGGCATTGCGGTGCTTGATGAGGAACTTTTTAAATTAAAATAATATAATGTCCTGTTAAAATTTAGCGATAGTCCGTGACAAATATTCAAGAATGATTGAGAATGTAGAAAATCAAACTAAATTTTTCTATTGAAGCAATATTTTATTTATCGTGGTAAAAAATATGTTTATAAAAAAAATACAAAAAATACTGACCTCAACATTTTTCTCCCTCCCTTTCCATCTTAAGGGGTCATCCATAAACCACGTGATGCTCTTGAGAGGGGGGAGGGCGGGAGCTCTAATGCCCACTTGGTGTTATATGGGGATGGGGGGGAATGTGGGGATATCACAGCGCTACGTAATATATATCTTAAATTGAAATTATAGTGATAGATACAACTAGAATATATAATTGTTAGATTTAATGAATATAGATGACCAACATAAAGAATTAATACAGTGAATTTATATTGGATAAATTAGGTGATAACAGAATGTGCCTGTCAAAGTACACAATAAATAACATGACATAATTACAATGGATACTGTATAAACTTGACTGGTATAAGATTATTATGTGTTTAGATTTAATAGTTATAAGATACTTAGATTAGGATTATTAACAATATAAATTTAATGAATATACATTTTAATGTTTTTTGTCATTTTATTGTGTATATTTCCAGGTATATTTATTCATTATTTATTAAATATCTCTCTATATCTATTTATCACCGCGTCTTAATACTCGTTCAGGTTATACACTTAGGTACTAATTACATTAATGGTTTTATGGCTTAGGAATGTTATATTTGAGAGTAAGTGCACCCGAATTTGCGTGGAGGTAGTGTTAAAACCACCCTCAGTACACCCGACCTGGTTTCGAACCTAGATCTTTCCATCATCGGCAGTCTAGTATACTGCAAGAGTAGCGCGTTAGACCGTGCAGCCAATGAAGTGGGTTGAATTCATATGGTTAGTAATCTTATTTTGAGCATCTTATAACCATTAAATATAAACACATAATAAGCTAAACCAATCACGTTTATACAGTATCGATTGTAATTATTTCATGTTGTTTATTGTCTACTTCGCCAGGCACGTTCTGTTACTATCTAATTAGTTCAATATACTTTCAAGGTATTAATTCTTTATTTTGATCATCTATAGTCATTAAATCTAACAATTGTATAGCCAATACTCGTCTATTAATATATTACACACCTTACTTTATTTCAAATTTTAGAATGTTTTCTAAAATGTTATTAAGTTTAAATATTAAAAAAAACTATAATCAGGATTAAAAATGGATTCCGAGTAGTATTAAATCCGAGTTACTCTTTTAGTGTCACAAAAACTTCCCTATGAAATAATTATATTCCCTATTGATGTGAAAAAAATTACGTAACACAAATTAGACAGGGGGAGGGGTCATGATAAATGTATACTTTATTCTACCTGGGAAGGAGGTCATTAAAAAAAAGTAGGTAATAAAAAGGATTCACGTGGTTTATGTATGACCCCTAAAGTGACCCGCGTCGGGGTGACAACTTACAGAACAGTACGGCCACGTAGTCGGTGTCCTCGACTATCTTGGACAGAATCTTGGCGTTGACTTCTTCAATCCTGTCGGGAAGGTCCATCGCCTCAAGACTCGTCAAGAAGTCCAGGACGTTATCCTCGTCCATAAGATCACCTGCAAACACAAGACAGGATGGATGTTTTAAGGGTACCGTCTACTTGAAAGGTGAATCACCCGTCACACTTCTGTATTTACTATGGGACGGTATCTCTGAAGCTTCAAAGCCACTAAAATAAATCATCGATCTAAAATACATTTTACTAGCTTGGTAATGAGAATAATAATTAATAATGATAAGAAATAATATAAATGATAAATGGTTTTCCGCTTTCCCTACACGTGAATGCGAGTGAATTTAATCTAAATTAAGCCTTCATAACCCATTAATATAATAAGTATATAGGCGTGTAGCTCGAAAGGATAGTAGCACGCGGTGCTAAAAATTAAAAAAAAAAACTGTTTTTTTAATCCCCGCGTCTTAATACCTGTTCAGGTTATACGCATATCCTATATATTATTGGTTCAATCCTAGGTCCCAGCACGGATTTATCTGATTGCCAAACCCTTCCTTCGCCTCTGACAAGACGTGTATTAATCACAACTTGTGAATGTGTGGAATGCCAGTCCTCCACCGTGGTTCGGATCCCACGTTAAACTGTAGGTCCTCCATTTCATCTCAAAATTAGAGTAAGTGCGTACAACCCGAACGGGTAGTAAGACGCGGTGCTAATAATAATAATAATAATAATAATAATAATAATAATAATAATTTATTTATGTTGTCAACATCCCTTTTTCTCAACTAATACAAAGCCTACAGCGATGAATAAGGTATCAGTGGATATAATTTTTTACCGACATTTGACATAGCATACTCATTTTACGTCAAAACACATTGTTTGTTTAAAATTTAAGTTAAAAAAATCTAACAATATTTTTGTATCAACTACCGAAAATAAACTCTCTTTGCTATTTTGTGCATACACTTCGCTGAGTATTTAATTTCAACAACTGAACAAAATACTAAATCTTTTTTGGGAGCGTGGGGGGAGGTGAAGGTTGAATGTGCGAAAGTTTCGCACGGGTTTAATGGTGTGATAATAATTACTCTAATGGGGTAGAGATGAGGAAGGAAACATTTTAGAGATAATCTACCCGCATTTACGTGGAAGGAGTGTGGGAGACCATTCTAGGAAAAAAAAAATCACTCTCAATAGAGCCGACCGGGATACGAACCCCAATCTACCCGTCATCAGCAGATCAGTCAAACACGAGAGTAACGCCTTATACCATTCGGACACTTGAGCGGATAAGTATCTTGTTGTTTGGTTGACTAGATACTTGACCTCATGATGTCAAATTTATAACAAAGTTTTATTGTGATGGAGCTATAATTGATTAAATCATACAACTATACGTTGATCTCGTTGGTCTAAGGAAAAAGTGCTCGCCTCAAACTTAACTTGCTGTTCAGCAGTAACTGATTCTGGTTGAAAGCTTCCTTGTCCATATAGCACCAAGAATATTAATCTCGAATACGAGGCTTAGATTTTCTTTTAAATCTTAAATACATTCGAATCTTCTAATATAAAGTGGGACTAATGCTCTAGACCTTGGCTAATTAACCTTATCTTACCTCTACTTTCCTTGCATATGGCAGAATTCATTTCTTAGTTGGGAACACCATTAAGGCGAATTCCATTAGTCCCATTGCATGTTTATCATAACTGTTAAAAAGATAATACTGTAACAGAACATAAGGGGACCCACAGTTTAACGTGGGTTCCGAACCACGGTGGGGGCCTGTCATTTCCTACATTCACGAAGCGTGAAAGCACACACTTTTCCAGAGGTGAAGGAAGGGTTTGGTAGCCAGATAAGTCTGTGCTGGGACCGGGATTTGAGCCCTGGACCCCTGACATAGAAGTCTGACATCTTACCCCTAGACCGCCAAGTCGTTCCTCCCTCTAACATTTAGAAATGTTTAATTTTAAAGTGAAAATATTTAAAATTTAACTAAAAAAATTTGTTTGTCTTAGTGCTACTTACAAGTGATATCTTGTTTGTCATGTATATTACGTCATAAACAACAAAATAAAACACTTTTTTTTAGTAAATTAATTATATTAATACAATTTTGTCCTTGTTTGAGATTTTGTTATTCTTCTAGCCTCCCGATTCTATATAATTCATTTTACCAATTGATTACATTTGTCATCTCAAGTCAAGGTCTTCATAATTGTATTAGGAACTTATTTCTAGAGATTTTTATGTATCTCGAGTCTTTGTAATACCATAGGATTAGAGGAATCGAGAATATAAATCACATCTGTAAAACCAACCACAGAAATTGTAACCGAAAACTCCTCCTTCACCACCAAATCAGACTATATGTGCATGACGCCTTTATCTATGTGTCCACCGATGCATGTACATATAAATATATTAACACTTCTTTATGAAAATAAGATAAATACAAACTAAATGATGGTCAAATGGGACTAATAAGATTTAACAAAATATAACCACCATTATTTTTGTTTAATTATTGCATTGGACACATTAAATGTTTCATTTATCTGTTAACCTGCTTCGGTGGCTGCATGGTCTAAGGTGCTACTCTGGCAATAGACTAGAGTGAGAATGACGGTGAGATTGAGGTTCGAATCTCGGTCGGGTGTAACGAGGGTGGTTTTCTCAAACTTCCTCGACACAAATGCGGGTAAATTTTATTTAAATATAACCTTCCTAATCCTAAAAAAACTTAGCGTGATTAGTATATAAGCGTATATATATATATTTAGATGTTGTGCTAAAAAGAAAGTATCAATATATTTATCGTAGACCTGCTACCAGATGATAGGACCTGTCGTGCAAGTATTCTGTGTGACGCGACTGAACCGCCAGCTGCGAATGGAGAAATAGATTTTACCCGGGGCTAAGTTTAGCAGAACCATTCTTCCCCAACACACGACTGATCCCGCTCACAATCGCCGACCATGGCGTAGCGGGACGCACACATTACTAATTCACTTTTAATCACCACGTCTTACTACCCGTTCAGGTTATAGTCATATTTGATAACTACTCATATAGGGTAGGGACGAGGAAAGAAGCATTTTAGAGGTAATCTACCAGCATTTGCATGGAAGGAGAGTGAGAAACAATTTAGGAAAATATCCTCGTTAAACCCGACCGGGATTTGACCCCGATATCTTCGTCATCAGTAGGCCAAAGTGACGTCTTAGACCAAGAGTCTTCAACCCGTGGCCCGTGGGCCATTTTCCAGCCGTGGTAACATTTTTATGGCCCGCTAGCTCATGCAAAATATTAAATTATTTCAAGAGAAAAAAAATGACAAATACAGATATGTATTTTACAATTTACATAATCAATTAATAAATTAAATACGTATTTTACGTTATTTCATAAACGATTTTTGCTTTTTGCGTGAAGAAAAGTTTTGCGTTTTAGTACGAATGTAATTTGAACCAGCAAATTGCAACGCTAGTAAACAAGTCAAATCGTGCTACCTTACATTTTGAAATATCTAAAAATAAGAAAAAAAACCCAGAGAATATAGTTAGACCGTTCTGCCACTGAGGCGGCTATAAAATCTCTCTAATGTGGAGGGTACAGGGGAAAAAGAGTTAGTGTCCAATTTTAATTCAAACTTAATTAGTGGTGCCATCTGTTAGACAATCATGAGATCTTTCGAATGCACTTTAGATTGTGATTAAAATATTTCACTGTCATATCCAAATTAATTAAAAAGAATTTACTTTTATCCTTATGGAGTTTGAGATATCAAAATTGTCCTAAAAAATGTGCGTGATGTGATTTTCCCCCACATTTCCCCTTGTACCTTTTATGCGTTAAGGATTTGTACGGTTGAATTTAGAGGAAGTGTACTAGCATTTGCGTGGAGGAAGAGTGAACAATCATTTAGGAAAAATTACTCTCTGTATACTTAGCCGGGATTCGAACCCCGTTCTCTCCCCGTCATCGGGAGTCAAGTATACTGCGAGAGTGGAGCCTTATACAAGTGATATTGAACTTTTCTAAAAAAAATCACGGCCACACTGAATAAGCCGCTAAAATTGTCAGTTATTTTAAAGCAGGGAGCTTATAGTTAAAATGACGAGTATTAATATTGTGTTTGGAAGTTAGACAATTCTAATAGGTGTGTTTAAAAAAAGTTAGTCATGGATTTTAAAAGATTAATTTATTTTCATTCCTCATATTTTTTCTCACTTGGTTTTAATATTTCCTCGTACTCCAGCGGCATACCTACTGACCTTTCGCGGCACACCAGCTTACCTTTCGCGGCACACCAGCTGACTTTTCCCGGCATACCTATTGACCCTTCGCGGCAAACCTGCTGACCTTTCCCGGCATACCTGTTGACCCTTCGCGGCAAACCTGCTGACCTTTCCCGGCATACCTGTTGACCCTTCGCGGCAAACCTGCTGACCTTTCCCGGCAAATCTGCTGACCTTTCCCGGCATACCTGTTGACCTTTCGTGGCACACCAGCTGACCTTTCCCGGCATACCTGTTGACCCTTCGCGGCAAACCTGCTGACCTTTCCCGGCATACCTGTTGACCTTTCCCGGCATACCTGTTGACCCTTCACGGCACACCTGTTGGCCCTTCACGCCAAACCTGCTGACTTTTCCCGGCACACAGGTTAAAAAACTCTTCCTTAGAGCATACAGCCATCCATCTAAACGGTTAACATTAGTATTATCTCTTTTTCGTACATTTAACAATTATTTTTAATTTTTCCAAGTCCTACTACCCAGTCTGAGCTGTCTAAATACCCACACTTTTTGGGTAGAAATGAGTGAGGTAGAGTCTAGAGGAAACATGTTAACATTTTCATACCTATAAAGGTGCCATATTATTTACCAAGACTGTACATATCCTTTTACTATCCACCTGGCCTGAAAAGCTGTTTTACTATTCATTGTGATTATACAAGTTCCAGGTAGCATTTTATTCACCTTGATTGTAGATGTATCATATTATCTACCTTGACTGTACAGGTAATATACTATCCACCTTGACTGTACAGGTACTATACTATCCACCTTGACTGTACAGGTAGGCCTACCATATTATCCACCCAGACCGTAAAGATTTTATACCACCCATCTTAACTGTACATGTACCATATTATCCACCGTGACTGTACTGGTAAGCCTACCATACTATCCACCTTGACTGTACAGGTAGGCCTACCATACTATCCACGTTGACTGTACAGGTACCATATTATATAACTTGACTGTACCGGCTTCATACTATCCGCTTTGACGGTACAGATACCATACTATATATTGTGACTGTACAGGTACCAAACGATTCTCCTTTACCTTAAGGTTATCAAATTATACACCTTGACTGTGGAGGTATCTTATTATCTACCTTGACTATACAACTGACATGACTTAAAGTGAGCATTTTATTCACCCCAAATATTCAGACCCCATATTTTCCTCATTGACTATATGGTAGGGTGGGGCTATTTGGGTCGTTTCAACTTTAATTTAAGTTTTCACCTATAATAATGTTGTAAAAAAAGTTTAACACTTGTTTATATCTTTATTAATATATTCTAAACAATACATAGTAATAGTTTTTTTGAAAAAAAAAATCTAAGGAAAAAATAATTTAAAAAAATCATTATCAAGTGAAAAAAACATTTTAGTAAAAACGTTGGGTTATTTGGATCTCACAGATATTTTAACATCAGTATATATATTTTAAAATATTTTTATTAAATGTATATAGTACTTGATGCAAACAAAATGTTTATATGCATTTTCCACACTTAGACAGTTTTTTTTCAAAGTCCCCGACACATACTTCATGAAACCACGATTTGCAGGTTTGACACCAAATCCAGTCTCATTTTCCAATTGACTTTTTGTCAAGTAAAGTTAATTCTCAAAGACTACAAGGTACATTTCCTCCTTCATTTTCAGATTTATAACCGACGTCATAGTCTTCATCTGAATGCCTGGGTGTGGCCAACTCAGCTAAAATATGTCTTTTAGGCTTTTTAGGGACTCGGTAATTCAAGGTCCTACCAGTATTAGTACAGGACTATCCAAACTACAACTTACTAATATAGCACATCCAAAGTATTCTAAACGAGACAAAAATACCTTTCCAAATAAACTAGACCTGTTATTCAAGCTTTGAGTGCCAGTGAAATAATGTGTAATAGTTCATTAGTTTAGTTTGATTTAAAATTTAAATCAAAAGATTTCATTTTTAAATCTAACAAAGATAGTAATTGGACAGCATATAAGCTTGCTTTATGAAGTGTCAAGGGTATAAACCGAACGGTTAGTAAGACGCGGTACTAAGTATTATTATTATTTATGAAGTGTCAGAAAGCGATAAATAATTAATTTTATATTCTAAAAATAAATAAAAATGTAAACAAAACAATGATCCAAATAGCCTCTTAAAAAGTGATTCAAATAGCCCCGGAAGCAAACTTTTTTTTTCAATATAAAATAACTCTATTGTTTCCTGATATGATACGTTCAAACCTCTTAGTAATGAGGCCAGAAGATTTAACTATTAGTTTAAAAAAAAATTACTTCAAAATCTACAACCATAAGAGGGTAAATCCTTAAGACGCAAAGATGATTATTTACATCACTAGGAAAATTAAGTCAATATCACTTAGACTTGATTCCGTAAAACAATTTTTTCAGCTATTCAACCGCCTTAAAATTATAATTTTTTTTTCATAAAAATTTACAGCCAGTAGATCATTCAATAAATTATAAGAACTAAAAACCAACAAATATGTGCTGTATTTTGACTCCTTATTTTGATTAAAATAGACCCTTGATCCAAAAACCCCACCCTACCATACTCGTATCATATTGTCCACCGTGACTGTACGGACGCCATGTTATCAGCGGAGGCTGTACTGGGACTACGTTTGAGTGATGTGGTCGCCAGGGAAGGTATATTTAAACGTTCCACATATTTCGGCCATTCTCTTGCTCGTCCCTCTCCCGTGACAAAGGAGTTCTGGCAGTCGTGGTTGGATGTTTCTGAAACGTTGTAAAGTTGGGGCAATAAGCAGGTTTCTCAAATATTCCCGCGTTAACAACTTTCGCGAAGATCTACTATTGAGGTAACAAACATACAGTCACTTTCATTTGTATGTTTCCTAAAACATCTTTACTTAATTCATAAAATGGTGTTGTGGAATATACATAATATATTCATCATTTACTTAATGAAATTAGGAACTTGAATGTTCATTGCTGCACTTACAACATTAGGCAACCAATCCCCATCTTGATCTAGACCTAAACAGTCCCCCTTTATTACACCTAATCCCTATCTTGAGCTAGTTCTATCCAGTCTACCTAACTACATCCTATCCCTCTCTTGAGCTAGTCATATCTAGTCCACCTCAATACACCCTATCCCTATCTTGAGCTAGTTCTATCCAGTCCACCTCAATACACCCTATCCTTATCTTGAGATAGTTCTACCTCCCCAGTCCACCTCAATACAACCTATCCCTATTTTGAGCTAGTTCTATCAAGTCTACCTCATTACACCCTATTGCTATTTTGAGCTAGTCATATCTAGTCCACCTCAATACACCCTATCCCTATCTTGAGCTAGTTCTATCCAGTCTACCTCACTACACTCTATATCTTCCAGGTCCATTCTAATACTACCCTATCACCTGCGCCTAAGGGTCAATTTCATATTCAGACTTAGCACACCTCAAGTGCGGCTTTATATTAAATACACGATGACACCTACCTACACCAGAATGGAATGGGCCAGTTTCATATGCAAAACTAGCCCATTCCAATTGATTCAAGTTTGGTGTCGTATTTTATTTAATATAGAGACGCAAATAAGGCGTGCTAAATCTGAATTATGAAACTTGACTTTGTTCCTAATACCAATGCTTAGCTACATTACTATAATTCATACAGTAGGACTTTCAGTGTTATATCATAATCAAATAAAGGGGAAACTAGTTAATTAGTCGAATAAATATTTGTTAAAGCGAGTTTTTGCTTGTAGCCTTTAGTCATTTGAATTAAACAAAGGTATATTTGAATACCAATATAAAACCAAAATATTACTTGTTTTTCTTTTTAAAATATTTATCTTACTAAAACATGTTTTTAAGACATGTTTCTTAAAACAAACTTTATTTAGACATATGTGAATTTTTTGAACAATAGAATATAACTTTAAACTGTTTCTAGACATGTGCGAGCTATAAACAATATCTTGTGCATGTGTGTGTCTGTTTATTTAAAACATATTTCTAGTATCAATATTATTTCATTGATTACAGTTAAATATCATAATCGAGTCCCGACCTCTCATTTAAGAATTGGTCACACCAATGAAACACGCTGGTACCAAGTAGCTCTGCCAACAAGGATGGAAATGTCATATTTATGGCATCTGGCCATCTTGTAGCTTTTTAAAACAAAAGAAGTTTTCGCTCAAAATAAATAAAATATCTATCCGGTAAATACGTTTAGTTTAACTTTCTATATAAAATAGTTTTTGATTATTTGTAATGGGTACCGTAGCATTTTATTGGCTTTTTTTTATCTTAATTTAAAATATTACTCATAAAATGCCACATTAATCATGACACAAACACACACACATATATATAATATAATTATATTTTTTACTAAGAGAGGGAAAATTCGATTTCTCGATACCTGTCGATTCTTAAGAGTATCGAAAGGATCGAGAATCGAGAAAATACCTGGATTCTTGATGCCTCGATTCCTAAAGATACGTGCAAATGATCGTGAATGCTTTGTTAAGAGATTAATGAATATCAAATATTAAAGGTCGTTTGTAATGCATTTTTTCGTTAACTATTCCATCTAGTTGTATAGTAAATCTTATGAAAGCATTGATTAGATTTGAAAGCCTAAAAATTGATGTTTTGCTTCAATATGTAAACATATTTACTGTGGTAGCATAATGTATTCAAGAAAAAACACAAATAAACCTCCTTATTAACAGATACCAACCCTGTGTTAAGAAATATATTACGATTGCTTTTCAAATTTACTGTCACAAATTTAATAATAATAATAATAATAATAATAATAATAATAATAAAGGTGAAGTTTATTTCGAAATTTTAAAGCCAAAATTAAAATCATGGCTGTAATTTGTAAAGGCAAAAATGTTTTAAAAGTATAATTAATATTTAATAGACATTTACCGAAATTTCTAGAATGTAATCAAATTCGTAAAAAAAGATTTATCTATCACGGCAGCCATATTGATTTCTATTAACAGAAACCAATATGGCCGTTCACATTCATTTCAGGCCTATTCCAGTAAGAATCGAGGTAAACATTTAAGAATCGGAATCGAAAAACTGGTATCGTCCCATCTCTAATATATATATATACCTACCCACAATGTGGGGTACGAAGGTACCCCACCATGAGTCATTGCTCTTACCTTTGTACCCCACCATGAGTCATTGCTCTTACCTTCGTACCCCACCATGAGTCATTGCTCTCACCTTCGTACCCCACCATGAGTCATTGCTCTTACCTTTGTACCCCACCATGAGTCATTGCTCTTACCTTCGTAGCCCACCATGAGTCATTGCTCTCACCTTCGTACCCTACCATGAGTCATTGCCCTTACCTTCGTACCTCACCATGAGCCACTGCCCTTACCTTCGTACCCCACCATGAGTCATTGCTCTTACCTTCGTAGCCCACCATGAGTCATTGCTCTCACCTTCGTACCCTACCATCAGTCATTGCCCTTACCTTCGTACCTCACCATGAGCCATTGCCCTTACCTTCGTACCCCACCATGAGCCATTGCTCTTACCTTCGTACCTCACCATGAGCCATTGCACATTTCTCTTACCTTCGTACCCCACCATGAGCCATTGCTCTTAGCTTCGTACCTCACCATGAGCCATTGCTCTTACTTTCATACCTCACCATGAGACATTGCTCTTACCTTCGTACCCCACCATGAGCCATTGCTCTTACCTTTGTACCCCACCATGAGCCATTGCTCTTACCTTCGTACCCCACCATGAGCCATTGCTCTTACCTTCGTACCCCACCATGAGTCATTTCTCTTACCTTCGTACCCCACCATGAGCCATTGCTCTTACCTTCGTACCCCACCATGAGCCATTGCTCTTACCTTCGTACCTCACCATGAGCCATTGCTCTTACTTTCGTACCTCACCATGAGACATTGCTCTTACCTTCGTACCCCACCATAGAGCCATTGCCCTTACCTTCGTACCCCACCATGAGCCATTGCCCTTACCTTCGTACCCTACCATGAGCCATTGCCCTTACCTTCGTACCTCACCATGAGTCATTGCCCTTACCTTCGTACCTCACCTTGAGTCATTACTCTTAACTTCGTACCCCACCATGAGTCATTGATCTTACCCCCGTACCCCACCACGAGTCATTGCTCTTACCTTCGTATATGATTGGTTCCCTTTCCCGGAAGTACGTCAGCGCGGGGAAGGTCTTGATGCCGTAGTGTTTGGCCAATCGCTTGTCGTTGATCTTGACGAAGTCAACGCCGAACGTATCCGTGTCATCGTCGATCTTCTCCAGTTCCGCGAGGACCTTGTCGCAAGTCAAGCAGCTGCGCGCGTCTGGAACACAAAAGGCACGCACCCCATTTTACTATTTAGTATTTTAATTTAAGGTGCACATCCGTCTTACTACGCGTCCAAACTATCCAAACATTGGGGTAGGGTCTGGGAAGGTAGGATTTCTAGTAAACGTACCCTCGTTTAAATGATGTTTGACAATAATGAGAATTAAAAGAGCAAATGTATAATAAATTAAATGGGTCAGATTAATAAATATTTATTTTGACCAAGAACAATTCACATTTGAAATCATAAACACAAAGTTTTATTACCCTTAATACTCGTTTGGGTTATACGCTTAAGTACTAATTACGCTAATGGATTAGGAATTGGGAAGGTTGAATTTAGAGGAAGTGAACCCGCATTTGCATGGAGGGAGAGTGGAAAACCATTTACTAAATCCCCAGTTAATCCAACCGAGATTCGAACCTCGATCTCTCCGCTCTCGGTAGTCTAGCTCAACACGACTAGCGCTTTAACTAACTAGGCCACCGAGGTGGGTTGATAAACACAAAGTTGTCGTCAATATTATAAAATTAAATAATACAAAATTGGTTAAAATATTTATAAGGTTTAAAAAATTGTTAAAGACATGTAACATTTAAGAAAATCAAAATCGTTTACCTTTAAAAAGTTTATAAAAAATTAAAAATAAATAAATAAAATATTATTGTCAGAAATTTTGTTCACCGTGCCTTCATATATACATCGCCCATCAATGAAATGTATATGAAGACCCAGTAGGCAAAATAACTGACAGTAATATTATCTTTCGTTGTAATTGTTAATTCATTAATACCTATTAAATTAAAATAATATTAAAATAATTACTATCAATGTTGACCAAAAAAAATTGTTTGTATTTTCTAAAAGTTTCTTCATATTAAAATTGGAATATAGCTTATCTTTCATACCATTCAGTCATGTAGACAGTTAACTAATTATTGTATTTATTTATTTAAGTGCATTTTTAAAATTACTAAATAAAGTAAGTCCTAATGCTTCCTAGAGAAATGAAAATAAACTAAACAAAAAATCATGTTGGTCAACGAAGGTCACGAGTAAATGTTTTTCGAACTGAACGTACAATACAACATTTCCTAGCCAAAGAGAATGACCTAGTTGGTTCGTTCGCTTCAATCGCTTAATCCTTCACCTTTCCTTCTTTTTAGTGACTTCATAAAGTGGCTCAGCTAGAGTAGCCGTAATATAAACTGAAGTTTTGTCTCGATACTCTTTTATCGTGAAGTAGAAACAGTAGAAATAAATGGTACGAACGTACGACACAATCATCCAAACTTTCTTATCTAGTGAATTAAATATTGGAACAAAATGTTCGAAAATGAGTTATTTTTAAGCTACCCCCAAAATATGAGCTATATTGCTAAAAATAAAAATAAATTTTTATTTGTAATTAAACACTATTCCCGGATACCCATTTTGAGCTCAATATTAAAAGCACTTTTCGAAATATTTCAAATTTTCTAAAGTTTGTTGTAAAAAAAAACCCTTAAATTAATTTAGTCTAAAAAAAATTAGTTATTATCATGTAAAATACCAATTCAAATACCAAATTTCAACAAAAATTTAAAGCAGTTTTTTTTTAAATAATTCATTGGTAAATTACTATTAAATTATTTTTTAAATAAAAATTAATACATAATTATTCCTAGTTAAAAATCTTAACAGCTACTCATTTTGAAGCCAACTGTTTAAATATTTAAATTATTTAAAAAAATCAGTCATTAGTAAATTACCCTTCAACGGATTTCCCTTGAAAAAAACAAATATACATTTTTGTTTGTCATGTCAAAGAAGCCATAAACAGACATTTAAAAAAAACGCTAGAGGGATTTTTAAACTATTTTGAATTTTCAAAATTAACTTATCACTAAGCTATCCTTTGATGATTTTTTAAATCTAAAATACAAGGATACGGTGCTATTTGTCAGCTAAAATAATTTCCAGACATAAATTTTAAATAAAATCGTTAGAACTATTTAAAAAATCTATCAATAAATTATCCTTAATTTTAGGGCTACGATAAAAGTAAAAAAGTCCTAAGTAATCGCCCTATAAAATTTAAATATCAAGTTTGAACAAAATACATCAAACCGTTTTATATCTGAGGCCAGGGACAAGCCGAACGACAGACTTGGGTACAGGAGGAATACGTGAAATCCACTTTTTTTGGGTTCGAACACACACAAAACGTAAAGATTCATTATGTCTCGAGGTCTAAATTTTCATGATTACAACACTTTCTCTTTATATGAAAAAATAAAAATGTACTATTCAATCGTATTGTACATACCTACTTATTGGTGCCAAAAATAGAATTTCAAAAATATTTTATTTGTAAACTAGCCTTTAATAAATTATTAAAAATAAAAATAAACAAATCTTTCCCTCCAGATACACCATTTTAAGCTAAATTATTGAAGCAACTTTTGAAAAAACGTTGGTAGTTTAGTCTACTGTGATAGTAGCGCGTTAGATCATGCGGCCACCGAAACGAGTGAATACATCTACCCCCTTATAATATTCGTGTGTCAACTATGTGTTCTGCTGTCAATTTTGACAAATAGTGTCAATTATTATTGTTTTAATATAAAATATATAGTGACAATCTATTAACTTTGCCTACTCTACAGGTATTTATTATGAGAGTAATTTAATTCCTGTCAAATTCAACGACAAATGTGACAAATATTCATAAATTATGAGATTGTAAAATGCAGAAAATTAAAATAAATGTGGATATTGAAACAGTAGTTTAGTTAATTTAGCCGACAACAGTCTTTTGTGAGGAAAAAAAACCTGGCAAGAAAAATATGGTCCTTAACTCGATTTGCCTTTCACCTTCCTCTCCCATTTAATGGCCACTTTACTGTGGAAAAATAGGTTTTAAACCTATCGTAAAATCCACCAGAGGAAGTGAGTGTCACTACTGTGATGAATTATTGCAGTAAAGTAACTCTCCAGCGCATTCAAATCTCAAAGTGATTAACAGTCCAATAGCGATACACACGATTTGAGTTGTAAATGTCTACCTTTGCTTACTACCGCTGTCATCTTTGTTTGCCACGCGTATTCACCTTTAAGAATTATTATCGACCGTCAATTTTTTTTACGACCATTCATACACTCTATTAATATAATAATTACTATTTAATTGTTTTATTATTATTCCCTGTCCCTTCTAGGGCCTCACGAAATCCAAAATAATTTATACTCGGTAATTCTTACAAGCTCAGCCCTATTGGCCGTTGTATTCGCAGCGCTATCTCTAGATTTGCCCAATTTTACTTCTATCATAAAAGAAGATTCCAAATCGGAGAGTTATTTAAAGAATTCCCTCCCAATTAATCAGTTTAACTATATTATTTTCATTAAAATATTTGAAAAAATAGTTTTCTTATTGATTAGTTTTAAATAAATAATTCCCATGTTTTTTTAATCTAATTACTATGCATCACCGTATCAATAATTTAATGTCTACGTTTCCTAACTAAAATTTTTGTTTAACTATAATAATCAGTGTTTTTATATTGAATTATTTTATTTGTATTATGTATTTTTGATTAATTTCCTTCAAGACGTCCTTGAAAAAATATAAGTGTAATACCCTTTTATTAAATATTTTGTTGCCTGTTATTAATAGCATAAAATTACTGCTTTAATATCCATAAAAACCTAAGCGCCTCCTTAAAATCCCCTTACCTTAATTTAGATTAAAACACGCCATGGAGGGCGGTACCTTACAGATTAAGAAGCACTGGTCTAAATTGTATGGACTCTGGGTTCCAGACATAACCTAAACAACTTTGAATCCAAGCAGTATATAACATTTATTTTTGACGTTTCAAAACAACCAAGTCTGTAGCGACCGCTTGTACTGAATTGCATTGCAAATAGTTTTCTACGTAGGGGTGGCACGGCCGACGCCTTCAATATTAAGTAACACTTCTTGCATAACAGATGAGTATAAAAGGTTGCCCAAATATCTATCTCACGGGGCTAGGATTGTTATAATTATTATGCATTTCGTTTAAATAATGTATCGAGAGATATGTTTTACAATCTCTATAGTCAACATAAATCAGTCCTCAAAGGTGGTCACGTAGATAGATAGTCAGTCTCACTTTGGTTGATTTGCTGGCTACGGGTAGATTGGGGTTCAAATTCTGGCTTGGTGTACTAAGATGTTTTTTTCCAGCATTGTTTCTTTCTTTCTCTCTCCATGCAAATTCTGCCACACTTCCTCTAAAGTATACCACTCGAATAGCGCAGATAGGTAGTAAGAAGTGGTGAACAGGAAAATCAAATTTTAAAAAACGCCAAGATATTATTGATAAATGCAACGCAAATGGATCGTATTTACAACAATTAAATTACGAGCATTTTAGCGGACGTTGTAAAATTGGGCTTAAAGATCATTATCGTGTATCAAGATACATTGAGGATGGGGCAACCATTCCTTTGCCAAGTATTACACAATGTTGTAGCTCAGAGCAAGAGTGATCTAACTCCATAAGCTGACGAAAAATACCTCGTTATCAAGTTTAGGATAGGTGTCAACCAAGTATGGCTTCTGTTTCGTTGAATAAAGGGTCAAAGCCTCTTGCCCAGGTGAAAAAGAAACTATGCAGCTCCAAATAATGGCGCAAAAAACCCATAAGCTTGAATTCGTAGATGAATGCAATGGTGTGATGAAAAGTGTGACATATACCCCTCTTGTACCCCAGTTTACAATTGTGCCTTTTCTTGTAGAGGTGCCAAAAGAGGATTGAGGAGGGGTAAGACAGACAGCTACACTAACATACAGGCAAGGGGGG
>CABFWB010004333.1:47961-61281 GCA_902151455.1 Timema bartmani
GTGTGTGTGTGTGTGTGTGTGTGGGTGTGTGTGTGTGTGTGTGTGTGTGTGTGTGTGTGTGTGTGTGTGTGGTGTTATAGAAGAACGTATCTACAGTCTGATGTTTATAGGAAGCCCGTTATTTTAAAACTAGAAACTCATGTTACCACAGTAGTGAAAAAAAACTATTACAATTTTATTTATATTCTTAATCAGTTTAGCTAATAATGTAAAGGTAATTAGTCATGCATACATACTTTATGTAGCCCCGCGTTGGGTTACACGCTTATATACTAATTCCGCTAGTGGATTTAGGGATTAGGAAAATTATATTTTGATAAAGTGTACCCACATTCGCGTGGAAAACCATTCAGTAAACCCAACTGAGATTCGAACCTTGATCTCCCCCTCATCGGTAGTCTATTCTACTGCGAGAGTAGCGTGTTAGACCACGTGGCCACCGAAACGAGCATTAATACTTATTATTGAGAGTTTTTGATAATGTTTTAGATGAAATTTTTTAGTCACGAAAACTAAAACAAATCTCTAAGATGCCAAATTTTAGTGACTTTTAATCATTGTTGGTGGTCGAAAGTGGGCTTCCTATAAAAACCAGGGTTTGGTGACGAGGGAAGCAACGGCAGCAATATAAGTTGCAGAGGTAGAGAGAGAGAGAGAGAGAGAGAGAGTGTGTGTGTGTGAAGAACATATGATGGAAGCAATGGCAGTACATAATAGAAGCCACAATGGGGCTGAAGTTTTGTGGAAGAACCGAATCTAATAATGAGTGGAGCAACGGCAACACATGGAACCACTTAAGATCACGAAGTATTCTTGGGAGGTTGGAGCCAACCTTTATCATGACGTCACTAAGGAAGGAGAATAAATCTATCTTGATTTAAAACTGTCCATAGGGTTTATCGCGAACTTTAACAACTTAGCTTGGTAGGCGTGTCCATCTGTTTACTGCTAAGAGGGCTGGGTTTTTCTCTGCAAGTGTTAAAAATTGTGTCACTATGTATTTTGTAGCCCAGCAATGGAAAGATTAGTCAGTACTAATGTACCGTT
This sequence comes from Timema bartmani, assembly GCA_902151455.1. NCBI lineage: Eukaryota > Metazoa > Arthropoda > Insecta > Phasmatodea > Timematidae > Timema > Timema bartmani. The sequence goes on from CABFWB010004333.1 coordinate 49,009, forward strand.
GCCCAGGAGACGCCAGAATGTACTAATTGTACACCCTTTACGTGGAGGCTCTTTCCATGTCCCGAAGAGATGAGGTGATGATTGTAGTGAATAGTGAATATTACGAAGTAGAGCCGATGAAGATCGTTGTAAAAAAAATATTTTTTTAAAAATTTATTAAGTCTCACCCCCTATTTCTTTTCCTTTTGGACTAGTAAGTATCTGGTAAAAATTTGGTAAAATTATTCAACCCATGCACGTGGCCCAAGGAGGGCGAAAATTTAAATAAATTTGTTAATTCCTGAATTTTCACAATAATACCTTTATTGATTTTGTTTTAAGTTTAAAGCAAATATTTTAGAGTAAGAACAACTAAAATAAGGCCTAGAACTGCTTAGCTACTAAAAAACTGAGGTGTCATTGACAACTATAAGGTTTCTGACTTCTGTAAGGCCATGTTGATAATCATGATGATAATTACAGGTCACAGGATCACGAGCAATAAAATTGGATAATATTTTAAACAGCTTAAAATAATTGGATCTGCTCTTTGACACAAAGTCTTGTAATTCTTTGTGTGTAAGTACGGTCATCTCCTCAAAATGAAAATCTAAACGCTCTAAATGCTAAAGACACTGTTTCTTCGGTAAGATACCATAGATTACCACACATTTTTGTTATTGTTGCTCGGGAAATATTATCCTTTATTACATTGTAAAAATAAAGGGTCCTTTAAAAACAAATACAAGGCTTCGACTGTATCCAAAAGCTGGTTTTCAGAAAGCCAGTTGCCACTGCCATGCTGTCTCCACTGCTGGAAGCCAATTGAGGGACTTCCAAAAGAAGCTCTTGTCCGTTAGCAGAGATAATTACTGGAAGCCTGTCAACCTTCTCGTTTCCAGTTATTGCTAGACGCACCTTTCCATTACAATGGACGACAGCAAACTCCAGCTGTAACGTCAGATGTTTAATTTCTTAATAATGAAGCACTCATGGCACAAAGCTTTTGACGGAATCGACGTAGTGAGGTTCGATTTATAACTATATCTTCAGTGTTGTGTCCCAAAGCTTCTGCAGTAGCCATTGGACAGTTTCTGTCACTTAACTTACATTTATCAAGAGCTGCTACCAACTTAATAAAATTAATGTTGCCACGTTTCAGTGGTTCGGATGATTTTTGGGACAGAATAGATCCTCAGTTTCATCTCTAGATGAAATCTCATTTTCAAACAAATCTGCATAATACAAAATACTGCTTTAAAAAATATGTAATAATTGGACAAAAGATACAAATTTCGTAAGTGTAGTAGTATTTTTACCTTATTGGAAATGTTTTGGCCTTTTCGCAGCATAATAAATAACCTACGAGATATTTAATAACTATTCTATGTGCCAAAACATGAAGACTAGTTTGTATACGATAGTATTGAACTATACATCTTATGGGCTATTGCAAATACACGTAATATTTATGTTTCAGAACTACAGACTAGCCTACATGTAACATAAAATCTTTAAATATTTAATATGTAAAATATAATTATTATAATAATAAATATAATAGAATATGGTATAATTATATTAAATATACATTCTCCTAGTTAACTATTTTCCTCGTAAAAAAATTAAAAATACATTTTAAATAATTTTGTTGTTTAGCAAAAACAAAACAATTTATTTTTATTAACCTAAATATTTTTTTATTTGCATGACTCTTCTATATCAATTTTTCCACTCATTTTAAATCTTTTTTTTTTTCGTCGCTCTTCTGCACAAACGTTTTAGGACTCTTTCTTCTTTTTCAGCAGATTTTCTTATCATTGCCCCCTAAAACACAATATATATATTTTTTTGCCTCTGGAGAAATAACATATAGTTCTTAAGTTTTTCTTTAAAACTGTATTCTTTTTGCTCCTGTGTTTTGTTCCTTCTTTTAGAATGTTTTTTAAGACTTCTCTATTCACTATACAAGGCTTCCAGTTTAGCAATGCAATGCTGATGTCCTCTCAGTGGTATTTATGCTTTTTGCCAGAAAATTACAATTTCACAAACTACTAAACGAGCATTTTCGTGGAGACTTTATTTTTTTACACATCTCATATTATAAATAACAGTTGAAGTACTGGTTTATTAGAAGATAATTATTTTACTACCTAATGTTTGATTTGTTTCACTTCCAATAAAATATATATTATTGCGATGTTTACTTTTTAGTGCCATATTTAACACTCCACGTAAGTGTCGTGGTCCCGCATTCCGTGTTCCCGACCATTAGAGTTTTCGCCGCTCCCACGCACTGCGCCCCCTATCGTGATTCTTACGTGTTGGCGGGTTATTTGAAACTCTGTTTTGGTATATATTTGGTATTATTTAGTTTATTTACGTGCATAATATCGCATTTAATTTTTTTCAATAAATTTGTGGAAAAATAGTTTTTATTTTTATATAAATGATGACATTCACAGCCTCTGGGGCACCAGTTAGAATTATGTGAATGACCCAAATTTTTTTCTGGCGTTGGTTTTAGGTCAGTTTGAAAAAACCTGGGGAGGGGAGGGGGCAAAAAAAAAGCTGTCGAAAAATAAGGACCATCCTAATGCGCGGTGCTAACATATAGTCTTGACATCTTATCTCAGTCGGTAGCGTGTCAGTCTACTGTGAGCTAAGGGTCCCGGGTTCGATTCATGGCATGGCTGGAAAATTTATCATTGGTGAAATGTGGTTTTCCCATTTCACAGTGATGATTTAACGGCAAAGGGGCTGGGTGTTGTGTCTGTTCTAGATTTAAGTTAGTTTATAAGTCATGTAATTCTACCTTAAACATCTCAAATAAATTAAAATGAAATGCTTAAGAATAAAAAGTTGCAAATGTATAAAATACGTATAGATTCACCTTTGCAAATTGTAAATGTTTCCAGTTTTCTCGTTGGCCATTTTTATTTATAGACCAAGAAGATTTTTTTGTGTGTCGTTCTTCTCCCTCTCTTTTGATCCTCCATCTCTCTTTTTCCCCTCAATCTCTCTCTCAAACACAATGGCGAACTACAATCAGACCATGTCGCAAAAGCGTCCGAGAGTGATCTGTTTGGTAGTAGCGTGAAGAAACTGTCCTTCTGCCCAAACTAAAGAGAGCGAGAGAGAAAGAAGAATTGATAAAAAGAGAAAGAAACAGCGCCTGTGGTAAGAAGCCATCTAAAACCAGCGACGTGGCCGTCAAGTGTCCCCGGGATAAAGTCTGGCCGGGCCCAGCCCCACCCCCGCGAAAATATCTCGACAACACCGGCAACATCAAGTTTTGATCGAAGTGGCATGTTTCTGCGGCCTGTTTCTTATTATTCTCGGATACTTCATTATAAACAAAAAAAAGTTAATGATTTACTCTCCGACAGCTTAGTTCAGTCGGTAGTGTATCTGCCTACTGAGCTAAGGTCTTCAGGTTCGATTCCCGGCATAGGCTGCAAAATTTATCATTGGTTAAATATTGGTTTCCCCTTTCAAAGTGAAGAATTAGGGGTCAGGGTATTGGGTATTGTAACTATTTTAGATTTATGTTAATTTATAAGTCGTGTGCTGATATAATCAGTCGGCTCAGAAAGTGCACATTAAATACCTATGATTAAAAACAAATACTGAAATATTTTTATAAGTTGGGAATGTAGGGAACGTGAGAAAAGGCCAGTGTTTCTACAATTTTTATTGCAACAAATTTTTTTTCGTGAAAATATATAAAATATTGTTTCGGTAGAAACATATAGTTTAATTCTCTTCCCATGGTGATATCAACCAAGAGTTGTTGAATATCTGTCAAGGGTGTCCTGGAATTTACACCACCCCTTAAAGAATTTCCCTCCCAAAAAACAAGAATACATCTTTATTTTTTTTGTAAAACACTCCCAAGGTATATATATTATTTTAAACAAAATTTTTAAAGTAATTTTTGAAAAATTTTGAATTTTAAAGAATAATTAGATTAATTAGAGGAATAATTTTTTTTTAATCTCGGAGATATGAGCATACATTTTATAACATATAAATATAATAAATTTTGAAGAAAAAAATCCATAAAACTGTTTGGGCTATAGTTACAAAGACAGACAGACAGATGTACAGAATTGTAAGACCCATTTTTGGGGAGTGGGGTGTTTGAAATCACATATTATTATAAGATTCATAATAATTTTCATGACTATGTGGGCTAAGGCGCTAGCCTCATCTGGTCTGGCTTGCCAATGACATGAGGGGAGGGGGTAGTGCAAAGGCTGGGTTTGAATCCTTGTTGGATGTACTGAAAGTGTGGCTCTCAATTATTGGTTTTTAACCCTCACTGCTAAAAATTCGGGTACATTCCCTCAAAATTTTTGCTTTCTCATATCTACTCCATTAGTGTGAATACGTGGATAGTCCGGACAGATAGTAAGACGTGGAGTATTTTTTGTTTTATTTACTGCCTAGAAAAAATATTGATGAGAGAAAACCGACCGCATAGAAAAGTTTTGATTAAATGGGGAGTTAAAGGGTAGGCCGTATATTTGAAACTTAAAAATATGAACAGATACCGATCATTTTGTTTTACGTTGATGATATTTTAAAATCATTTTAAAAGAAGGAAATTAAAAAAATAGATTGAATATTCAAGTATAAACCAATTAATTTTAAATTGAGCTCATACACCTAAATTAAGGTACAAAAGTTTTGAAATTAGCTACATCCGTGATCGCTCAGACTAAACATCTTTCTCGTCTATTCTATATAACTAGTAATGTGAGCTCATGGTTATAATTTCAGCCAGATGTGTTAAAAAGATTTTTAATCTACCTCCACTCCTCGGAGAGAGAAGTAATGAGACCGTTTCGAGATTTCATAAAAATCGACATTTTATGACTCGCTTAAACAGAAAAAATAGTTTTCGCGATGCTTTCTCTCTGTACCTCAGTACATTTTACCGATCGGGATGAAACTTTGTATCTACAGTTTTTATAAGTTTCCTCTAAGAAGTTTTTTGAATTATATATCTAGCCCTAAAATAAAGGGTAGTCCACTAAAGGGCAGAAAGAGAAAAAAAATCGATCTTCTCAATATCCACTGTAACGATTTTGATTATGTATTTTTTATCTAGGCATTGTTTAATATTACAAACAAAAGAATATGTCTCATTCTCATATGAAAAATGACTTTGAGGGTATGTCTACTTTGAATCAGTAGAAATATCCAATTACATAACCGTTTAGATACAAAATAACTTATGATTGTAAAGTAGTAGTTTCAAAATTAAAATCTTTTATTTGGAATATATTTTTATAAAGCGGATAATTTTTAGCTATAAGCAAATTTATATATATTTTTAAGGAACTCTTTAATAATAATAATATTATTATTATTATTATTGAGTGTTATCCTCTTTAATGGACAGAGATTTTCCTCTTTTCTCAATGTTTTTGTAAAAGTGTATATTATTTTATTTATACTCTTTGGTGGCGTGCTGTTGCAACAATGTAGATGATTTTGTTTCACAAAATAATCTTACACATTTTTAATAAATGTCTTTAAATTAAGAAAAAGAGAAAGAAAGTCTGTGTGGTGTACTGTACCAATTTATTTACTAAATGGTTTACCATTCTTCCACCGCACGAATAAAAGTACATTTCTCTGAATTCTACCTTCCTCATATGTACCCCCATATATGATATTTGCTAAATTTATTTAGTTGATAAATGTCCCTCAAGAATTGTTTGTATTTTTTTTTCAAAATCTCCAGTTTTCTTGGACGTGTGTGTGTGATTTTCATATTAACTTTTGAACTGACCGTCAGATGTCAACAAAACTTGGAAATCACATAGAAATCCACCAGAATATTGCTTGGCTTGCGATGTTGATCATTCTCTATTCTACACGTTCATATTCTAAAACCTCTCAGTTTGATACAGTCTAATTTTTTCCGGCCCACATTGATACCATTTGACTATATTGTTGGTACTGTATTATTTCATGAACATTGATAAAACATATAAAAAGTTACAGATACACATGAACTGGCTTATGAATACGTGAAAATAGATCAAGTAATTTTATAGCTATTATATAAGTTTTTTCCAATAAAGTTTGGTCTGTGATGTATATTTGTTTTTAAAGTTCACAATGGCTTGGTAAAATATCAGATCTTTGAGAACAGCGGGTAACAAATGAGCTGCGCTACAATATTCGTGAATTAAAAAAAAAACTTCAACACTAAGGTTATTAAAGGCTTACTGTAGTTTCACACGTTCTCCGGAAAACAAGCGCAGGACAGAAACGTGGTCACGTGATTAGCTCTAAAGATTTCCTCCTCATCGGCGCGAGCTGTTCTGCTAACGTTCAAGTCGTCTCTTACTTCATCCACTCTGCCTGAGATATTCGGCACGGGAGAGCCAATAAAATCTCAAAATCAACCATCTCAATTCATTGCGCATGCGCTGTAGAGCTAGAAGCAAGCAGACAGCTTCGTTGGCTGTTGCTAGGAGATTTGAAATAACCCTTTAATGGAATGCTTGTGTATTAGATCATGCCAGGACACAGCGTTATAATTTGAAAACATCCATCGATAGAATTATATAAACTATATGTTTATCTACTAAAAAATAAAATCTGTTGATAATCAGGTGTTTTAAATTATCGTTGCATTGCATCACAGGTCAACATACAGCGTTTGAATTTCTGCGCCACTCAATCAGATTCTGCTCTTTATTTGATGAAAACGTTTGAATCAAGTTTTACTCCAATTAAACAAGACGCTACTGACTATCAAACTGGACTTGGAGACGAGGGAGAAACTGCTCAAGAGTTACATAAAATGGAGTTTCGCTTCACATATAAAGGGCAAATGTTACATGGGTCACATTATGAGAATACATACATAAAAAACCTGCTAAAAACAGCAGGTGCATCCAATATATTAAATGGGCAATACAAATTTGTTAAAACAAAATCAATGTATGAAAAAATCATCGGATGAGTCACTCTATAAAAGTGAGACTTTAATAGAATTAAAAAGACTCGTCTGGCTTATAAAATGGAGTAAACATATGACTCCATCCGCAATGTCACGTAACAAAAAACAAAGATCGCCAGAGAATAGAAAATGATACCTGAGATCAGGGGGTCGGCGACTTTTATGGGCACTGATTGACTTATAGCCCTATCACACGCCGTTTCTCCACTACACTTTGCTTTTGTTTGTTTTTTCGTTTAAATTCAATCTTTCTTCAATAAATTAAGTTGTGAAAAAAATTGTATGGTTTATTTTTTCATATTAAACTTTTTAATGTTATTATAACACTATCAACTATGACCGAGCATTATTATTTTACCCACACTCAAATATTATTTGAAAAGGGCTTGATACTTTTGCGAGTTTAAACAGCATGAATATCTCTTTTAAAAGGCGAGGTGTTTTTCTCACGCGCTCGACTGGAAATTGCCTCGAGACCAACCGGTCGATCGTGATCGACTAGTCCCCCCCTCCCCCCACACCTGATATAGGAATAAAAACCCTATCTTATATGGGTTGGGAACAAACCCTGGCCTCCTTAGGTTGGGATGAAAGAGAGCGCGAGAATACGTCCCAATTTTTAATTTACTTTTCGACCCCTTGAAAATAGAAGTTAATGTGATAGAAAAAAAAAATCGAACTTAAGATTTTGAAAAATGTCGCCGGAAGCGAAAAAAGTTGTTTTTGAGATGACGTCTGTCTCTCTTTGTGTCGGTATCTCGAACTAGAGTCGAAAACATTTTACCGATTGGGCTAAAATTGAATATCAAGGATTTTCATAAGGTACCCTAAAATTAAGGGTAGTTTACTGACGGGCAAAAAGAGAAAAAAAACTTTCTCAAAATATGCTAAAGGGATTTTGATTAATTTTTTTTATCTAGGCATTGATTTACAAAAATAAATGGCAACTCTCATTTTCCCACGAAAATAACTCTGAGGGTAATTTACATTGAGCGGAAATATCCAATTTTAATCATATATCTGCAACTATATTAGCATGGTAACATTTTAAATATATAAATCCTTCATTTGAAGTATATTTATATAAATCCAAAATTTTCCAAACTTTAAGAAAACATATATAACATTGATTGTTATAATATTTGGTGGACAGAGATGTTCCTCTTTTATAAAATTTTTCTATAACAGTGTATATAATTTCATGTATACTCTTTGGTGTAGTGCTTCTGCAACAATACATATTATTTAGTTTCACAAATCTTACGAGTTTTTAGTATATGCCTCAGTTTTAGAATAAAAGAGAAAGCTTGTGCTGTGCATCGTACCCTTTATTTAAGTTTTTATGACTAAATAGATTTTTGAACACAATTAATAAAATGTTGTATTAGGAGATCCGTTTAGTTTAATTCTATACACAGCCTCAAAAGTCCTTGAATATTTGTCATTAACATATTTTCATTTAAACAGGCTTTTGTTATATAGCACCACGTTTTATACCTGTTCACGGGCTATACGCTAACGTATTAATTACGCTGATGGTTTTAGGGATTAGGAAGGTTATATTTAGAGTAAGTGTACCCGCATTTGCGTGGAGGCAGAGTGAGAAACCATTTAAGGACAAAACCCCCTTTGTAAACCCTACCGGTATTCGAATCTCGATTTCCCCGTCATCAGCAGTCTAGTCTATTGCGAGTGTGACTCCTTATACCATGAGGCCATTGAAGTGGGTAACATGACCTTTTTAAATAAAGAGATAAAGTCTTAGTCAAATTAAACAATACCCATGACAAATATTATTTAAGAAATGTTGATATTATTTTATTCAGAAACTGAACATATCTACTTATCATACTTACATATTTATTTGTTCTTGGATAAAAAATGTGTTTTATAATAAAAACTGAAAAATACATGGACCTTAACTCGCATTCCCGCCTCGAGTATGCTCTGATTTTTCGAATGTAGCTAGGTTTTTAAAAGATAGTCCCTCTGTTTATAAAATGCACGTCGAAAAATCAAAATAAATAACACATCTACATTTTGACACAAAAAAGATTCGCTCTAAAAATAAATCAATCCAGCTATTTCTATAGTTTAGCCACTTTAGGAGCCACATGGTCTAAGACGTCACTCTCGTAATAAGCTAGACTGCCGATTACGGGAAAATCGTGGCTAGAATCCATGTCGCATGTACTAAGAGTGGTTTACTCTAAATTATTTTCTATTCTACCTCAACGCAAATGCGGTTATCACTTCATCTAAAATCCAACCTTCCTCATTCCTAGCTCATTAGCGTAACTATTATATACGCGTATAACATGAACAGGTAGTAAGACGCGATGCTAAATATATATATATATATATATATATATATATGTAGTTCAGTTTCTTACAAAACTATTTTCAAAGTATAAGTGGAGCTGAGGAGCTGACGCAAATAGTTAAGTACGTGTGTGGGTTTGAACGGAAAACAAATTATATTTTTAATCCCCTCAACAACAGCAAAAAAAAAAATCACTTCTCTGTTGTTCATATACATAACGTGTTCTTCAATACACTGACCGCCTACACGTAAATAAATTATGGCACTGGCAAGGTTTCATCTTATTTCTGTTCCTCTGATAAGTTTCCGAATAATTTCTCCCACCGCCACTAACTAAGAGCCATAAAAAAAATTAAATACAAGCAAAAAAAAAAAAAAGGGTTCCTCTATTTATTTTTCAGTTCAAAGTTTCCACAGCTATTAAATTTATTTGGCCCGCGTTCCAAAACAGATTCTATCTTCTCCTACTCAATACCCCTCCCTCCCACCTAAGACCCCCTCCCCTTAATTTTTTTTGCAAATGTACACTGTTCAAACAATTTGGTTTTCTCTCTCAAATTCCAAGGGTGGATAGGTGCCATTGTAACAAGCCAAAGGAATGTTGCTCATTCTGATCATTAACACGTTTCGGCACTTTTCTTTTTTTTTTGCACTGGGTCTTCGTACCCGTTTGAATTATACGCTTATGTACTAATTACGCTAATGATTTTAAGCATAAGTAAGGTTATATTTATAGGAAACATACCCGCATTTTCGTAGAAGGAGAGTAGAAAACAATTTTTGAAAAACCAGCCTCAGTACACCCGACCAAGATTCGAACCTTGATATCCCCATCATCGGCAATCTAGTCTATTGCGAGAGAAGCGCCTTAGACCATGCGGCCACCGAAGTGTTCTTATGCACCCTCTTCGTAGAAACATATCTACGCGCATAGGAAGACTACAATAAAAGTTATTAGAACTATTTTTCATGTAGTCATTAGACAAGTAATGTTATCTGCAGCTGTAATTTTTGAGAAATATCATAAATACCTATAAAATAATACTACTAACATAGTAACATTTTTCTTAACCGTGACCTCAAAAAATTGTGCTCGTATTTTCTAAATGACCCCACCAATAAAAATTAGACTCCATTTTTCAACCTCTTTATAGAAACACATGTACAGTGCATGCACGTAGTTGTAACAATTTTGTAATATATTTATATATATATGAAAGAACTATATTTTATTTATAAAGTTTTTTGAAAAGGCTGTATTTACGCATGCCAGTATACATTATTATTATTATTATTATTATTATTAGTAGTAGTAGTAGTAGTAGTAGTAGTAGTAGTAGTAGTAGTAGTAGTAGTAGTAGTAGTAGTAGTAGTAGTTTTTATTGTATTAGGAATACATATTTTTAATCATTAAACATGGTCCAGCTAAGCACCATGTGCTTGTCAGCTGGTGCCTCACAATAAATGTTATACATACATACATACATGTATTAGTGTAAATATATAATAAATACATGTAATTCCTTTAGGTCTATTCTTACAACTAACATAATTCTAATACTTAATTTAGTTCCTTAAATCTATTACATTTTATATTTTATTTAATGTTAAAAAAACAGTCTCGAGTCCATTTCGTAGCTTATTTGTCATATTAATCACTCTAGTATTATTATTTCATTAGGTCTGTGAGCCACTTAGCCATTTTTTTATTTTTATTTAAACGTTTGATATTTTATCTATTCCAAAAAGGGTATCCGGTATCATGTTAAAAAGTGTTGGTATTATTATTTCCATATGTTTTTTCCATATTTATTTATATATAAAGGTATTTTATACAGTCGTTTCTTGGTGGTAAGTAGTAGTAATAATAATAATAATAATAATAATAATAATAATAATAATAATAATAATAATAATAATAATAATAATATTTAAGGGATTCCTTTACAACTAAGAACTTTACTGTATGTCATTCATTAGATTATTTAAAAAAACTTTTCTTTTTTATTGGTTTTATAACTTCAACTTTTTTTATTTATGTAGTCAATACACTTATTTGTATCAACTTACTGAAACTAATTTTAAGTTAATTTTTTTCTTTGTTTCGCTAAAATTATTGCTATCCTATGTAATTATTCTTTATGCTCATCTTATTTTTTATTTTTCAATTCCGGCCTGTTTTAGGTCCTGTTAGTGTGGGCCAGCCCTATGATAAAGTAAATTGAGATTAAAATTGAATTAACACTGTTATTATTATTTATACTATTTAAACCTTTGATATTCAACTTCCTTTGTTTGCATACGCCCAGATATAATTTATCTTCAACTTGATAACCCCAAATTGTTGGTGCATAATGTAAGTTATACATATTATATATCTTACATCTAAAATAAATCAAATTAATTACATTAAAAATAATGTATTAAATTTTAAACTAAAAATTTAAGTACACATATACATCTATTTAAATTGTACGTACCCCCAGAATGTCTTCACGTACCTCTATGGTTACTTGAACCATAGGTTGATTATCACTTCTTTAAATCCCGGAACGTTATTAATGTCTAAGACTGCACTTAAAAACAATTTCGTTAAAGTAAGTATCCTCATAGTCGATGTTTTTGTAATGAAGTGTACACTTCGTTTACCCTGAATTACAGCAATCTTACCTTGACCAATCACACACTATAGTACTATATTATAAGTTATACCATAGTGGAATAATAAAGGTAAGTTTGTTACCCTACAAGGTAGATGAAGAGTACATTAATTTGAATTGCCCACTTCATCGATGGTCGAACGATCTAGCGTCACCCTCATGTTAAACTGGCCTGCTGATGACGGGTGGATCGGAGATCGAATTCTGGTCGGGTCTACTGAGGGTGGTTTTACCTAAATGGCTTCCCACTCTCCTACCAGGCAAATGTGGGTAGATTACAGCTAAAATGCTTCCTTCCTAATTCTTTCCTCATTAGAGCAATCATC
>CABFWB010004334.1:14918-37747 GCA_902151455.1 Timema bartmani
TTTTTTTTGTGATCAGAAGGATGCTTTCTCCTATTCATTTTCACCACTAAAAAAAAAGATCGCAACAAATTATAAGGCAACCAATACAGCCCTAGCACCTGAACTTTGTATCAGTGCTGGCTTGTTAGAAACTTTTCAGGTATTAAAAGATTATTTAAATATAACCGAACCCTCCCCCTTCACCCCTTACGTATCCAACCAGGCGTACTTAATGGGGGTTTGACAAGAATAGAATGGAGGTAAAGTGACATATTTCCGTTGGACTATTAAATATAGAATGCATGGAAATTGGTTTTTTTTGGGGGTTTATTCAGTTTTTTCATGTATAAACACACAATTATAACCGTACTGTTGCAAGCGTAAACTATTTGCGATTATTAATGGCAAGTTGAAAAATTAAATTTCCTTCTCAATTAATATTTTGAAGCTCAAACACATTTATTAATTTCTATCTAATTTTTTATCTAATTATTCCATGGTTTTATTAAATTTTGGGTCTTGCATAATCGTTTGGCATTTTGATAACATAAATTTGACCCAATACATATTTTACTATCATTCATGATAGTTGCGATATCATCAGAATAGGAATAACCTTTAGGTAAATGGGTGAAATGCGGGTTGCGGGTTGCCCCTTCAACTGTAAAGCTCCTCGAAGATCCATTTATATAGTCTGCAGTATAAAGTATCAAGTGCCCTGGAATTTACCTCGTCAGTAAAGCATAACATATTTAAATTCTATTAATGAAAGTACCTGCATTGGTAGTAACCCGGTCTAACACGTCAATCTTGTATTTGACTTAATTACCTTTGTTTCTGCGTATAACCCGAACGGGTAGTAAGACGCGGTGCTAATAATAATAATTACCATTGACTGGTAGATAAAGTCGTCAAATCGGCTCGGGTGCACTTCGTGTGCCTTTGTCAGAAATGGTTTCCCACTCTTCTTCACACAAATGCAGGTGCATTTATTCTCAAACTCTACCTTCAACATCCCTACCCCACTAGCACTATTAATGTATGCGTATAATATAAACAGGTACTAAGACACGGTAGATCAAAGACAACAATAAAACAAGGGTAGTAATCTAATAGTCTCTATGCCATCTCTCATCACAATTAAATATTCTTTCTGCTGCTAGGGTAAGGCAAGGAACCCACAAACAATTTATTCAAGGACTTTGAACGAACTGGAATATTCCGGACAACAAACCATTTAAATAATTACACGGTACCCGCCTCAGTGGCATAGTTGGCTAACGCGCTAGTTTCGCGTTGAGCTAGACTGCCGAAGACGGAGATCGAAGCTCGAATCTCACTCGGGTAAACTGGGGGTGGTTTTTCCCTAAATGGTTTTCCATTCTCCCTCCACGCAAATGCGTTTCACTTCCTCTAAATTCAACCTTTCAAATTCCTATCCCATTAGCGGAATTAGTACTTAAGCGTATAAACCGAACGGGTAGTAAGACGCGGTGCCAAATAAATAATAAATAATTTCATGGTGAACAGTATAATATACATCTTAAAACTCAATTTTGGTATAGATCAGCTCCGATGGTCTAAGCCAGGGATATCAAACTTGTGGTCCGCGAGCCACACGTGGCCTGATTCATGACTATGTGCGGCCTGCGGACCTTTTAATGAACAAACATACAGTGTGGCCCAATTCGTCTTTTTATAAACGTTGTAGGAATACAACATTTGAGATTATGACATTTGGAAATTGGTTATAATGTGTTGAAATCTAGTTGGTGAGGTTAGTTTACCAAATTTTACTCCCTACGCACTAGAGATCGATCCCCAAAAATGGTTAAAATTGCCAAATATGTGCAATATTTGTCAGCAGATAAGTGTGTTTTCGCTCATGAAAAAAGGAACAAACACCTGAGAGATCACATTTACCGATACGCATTTGTCATCTATTTTGAACAAGAGAGCTAAATGCAATCACAAACTTGATACAAATGTACAGCTTCAAATTTTTGTTAAAAAATATAAGAGAGATCTTAGCATTTTATGTAATCTTATTTTTATTTTTGCTATAGTATTGATTTTAAAATTGAGATCCATCCATTTAAGATGGTGACAATATTACACTTTCTGGAACGAGGCCCTCCTCATTATTTTCAATGTTAAATATGGCCCTCATGGTCAAACGAGTTAGACATGCCTGTTCTAAAGGCATTTAATATTCATAATTTTTTTCTTATTTCATCGAGTTCCCTCCTCTAAAATTTCATTCTAGCTGTTATCCCGTAAGTAAAATTTGGGTTTTACCACTGATGGCAGATATATAGACTACTCTATTTATTGACGAGTTTATGAGGAAAGCAGCAAATGAATATGCAAAATTATGTTCAGAGAAATATGTAATGCCAGTCAATATTCAACGAATATTGTACAAAGATTTAGTGCAATGAAGTGCCACGAAGATTCTGTACAGATCTGTCTTTCCAAACAGAAATGGAAAACTCTTTAACGCCCAAGGGAATATGATTTGTTATAAAGTAAACTGTGGCATATACAATTGTTGCTGCCAACTGGCAAAATGTGTGCAAAACCCTAAAATAATCCCCCTATGTTGTGGCATTCGTTTTATAATTGAATAAAGGTTTTAAGAAAATGGAATCTAATGGGTGGAAGATGACAGACGCCACTCTATTCGTTAAATGAAAACTTGAAAGCCATTAAATTTGGTACTTTCTTTACACAAGACTACTGGTGAATTCATCATAATTAAATGTAGAAACAGATGTGCTGTAAAACTAAAACATTTTAAATAAAAGTTATAAAATATATTGGAAGGAAAATTTATCTTAAATAATTTGTAAAATAAAGTGAAGACAGTCATGATCAGTAAAATATAACAATTTAAAACACGGCTTCCAATGCCACCACTGGAGAATGATTTGAGTGTAGATGAATGGTCACAGTGGATACATAAAGATTTAATCTGTGTGTTGTGTGGAAACACTAAGGCCTCTTACCCACTGATCGAAACTTATTTGTTTGGAAAAAAAAAATTCAGAAAACTGTCTCGAGCAAGTGTTTGATGCTTTGGGATATCATCATCATTAGACCAAACAAGAAATTCATTAAACAAAATCAGATTTCCTCCAGTAGCTACATGGCAACGAGCGAGGAACTGACATGAATCTAGTTATTCTTCTACCTTTTGTCTTCTTTTACTTGAAGAAGAAGAGGTTGTGAATAAACGAGAGTCCAAACATTAATTCTTGGGTTAATTGTCATCAAATTTCACTGTTTCAAGACATGGTTTATGTTGCAACAAATGCAGAAACTGTACACTATAACAGTGTTCGTGTTTTATTGTTGGTTTTCGCCAAGCTCATTTTTGTTAAATACAAGCAGCAAGAGATCAATAATTAGTTATATGCGCTACCTTAGCAGCAATTTTTTTTTCATGATGGTGGCTGAAAGCTAGCCTTTACCTTGTCCAAATTAGTTTTACTGAATTCTACACAAACAAAAAATGCGATTTTTCAATTGGAAATACGAGTAGGCTGGTGAAATGGCCCCAATTTGTCGTAGTAGCTGATAGACTAAGGATCGTACCCATAAGTGTATTTATTTTGGAAGAGAGGTTGTAGAAGGGATAAGGAGATGTCTTATCTGCAGTAGCTCATGGTAAAGTCGCTAACAGAAAAAACAAGGGAATTTTGGGGGTAACGTTTTATCCCTATTGAAGAATTGAAAGATTTTTTTTTTATAAAACATAATTGGGATTGTTTTTCTCATGCGTTTTATAAGACTCCAATAAGTCACCAGCTTAGGAATTGAGGAGGAATAAAGATATTCATTATAAATAATACTTTCAGTGGTGGGGATGGGTGGGATGTTCCAGACCCTAACCATCCTTTGGTATGCCTTGTGCCAAACCAGGAATTATGTACAAAAAGTTTGTTTCCACATTTACAGCTAAAATAACAATAGAGGCTACTTCTCGCTAAAATTCTGGCAATTACTATCTATATTAATTAAATAAAGAGTTTATTTTTCTGTGTATCATGAGCATAATGTGACATCTACCGAACGAAAAGGGATGAAATTTTAAAAATTAGTAGCCCCTGTGAATAAACATGTGCCCCTCGAGACTGTAATTTTAAATTATTCACTAGATTTTTTTAAAATTTATTAAAAACTGAGTTGAAATAAATAAAATGAGATTTTTTTCTCTTTGTTAGAAAAAAAGAAAAACTTTGCCCGTGATAATCACGCATTTAATTGCGTGGCTACCTCAGACAGCACCTTGTACTTCTGCTTGTTTTTTATGTAATATTATAAAAGGGTATTTCTTAGTGATCGTATTGTAGAAATATGTATATAACTCAAAACTGGATACTGCAAAATAAATCCAAATAATCGATATTGTAGGGAAAAGTTCTTAGAATATAAAAGGGTATAAAAAAAATCAATTATTCCTTAAACCTATATTTATCCAAACGGTTTTAAATCAAACTTAGTATTCATGCAATAAAGGAGTTCTTATTTCGAACATAATCATGTGATGGCTACATTGCCCATGCTTGTCAATTACCAGATATTAGGCTCTTCAGACTTTCCAACAGTGAATATATTTTCCTTATTGACTTGAACAAATATAATCTAAGCTCGGATAATGCATAGAATTAAAATTATGTAGTCCTGTCGACCACTGTGGTATTGAGATAAAAGTGCTCGCCTCAAGCCCCTATGTTCGTGGGTTCAAACACAGCCGGGGTCGATGGATTTGGTATGTCAAAATACCTTTCCCGGCAAAATTGATAGGCCCTTTAGCTCTCGCTCATAGAGATTCTCGTTTTCTAGTATAATCAGTCAGTTCAGAATGTGCACGCTAAATACCTTAAATAATAGTCCTACCCCTTAGCTTTTTAAATAGTCTAGCACTTCTAGTAGAGGCACGTTAGTTTTGGTAGAAACATTTTAACGCTCAACTAATTCTACCATTACAGACACACTTTCTATATTACGATTTCAAACTTATGTTTTGATACTACTCTTTTAGAAATCTACAAATTTTAATAGCTAAATTCAATGCTTTGTGCTTTTTTGTTGTTGTTGTTGTGATAAATGTTGTTCAAGTTGCTCGGCCGCTTTTAATAACTTGTAATTCTCTAATTCGGGTAGTAAGAATGGTAAGACCAAAAGGCCAGAAGGACCAAAATAGTCGATTAATGATATCCCTATGGAGAATTGAGTGACAATACTGTATACATAACAGTATCTGACAGCTATAAAAGTTAGGCCCCTACTAAAACTAATTTTTTGTATTCATACATCAAGTAATGTGATCTGTAGTCATCACTTTTGACAGATAGTATCAATACCTAGACAATAAAACTCTTACTATAATAAAAAGTTCCTTACTATTGACAGCAAAAAAAATGTAATTATATTTAATAAACCCCGTCCTTAATTACTTTTTACTAGAAATATTTTTGTCTAAATTAGTATGAATTAATTCTAATTGTATCCTTCTAATATTTGTACAACCTTTTTTTAATATATTTAAAACTATTTTATTGGCTCCCTCTATCAGATATATGAGTAACCAACAATTTTATGTTAATTTTTGAGCGCTAAACATTTCAGAGATTTTTTTTTCTCTATCTCTGGAAACAGCCCTGTATTCTGGAACGATGCACTGGAAAGAGGTTAAAAACAAAGGCTGAAGGGACTCTCGTTGAGGGAGTATATAATAAATAATCACGTTTGGTGGACCTCCTTCAATTAGTTCAAGATTACAAAGAGAACACACCCATATCCCTGTTCACCACACCAAAAACTTTCCAATGACATAATGGATAAATGGATAAATGGAAAAATGGTCCGACGCAATTGCATGAACTTTCTCATTAGTGTATTATAGCTTAGAACAACATTTTCTGTAAACTACCCTTAAGTAATTTTTTCTAAGGAAATAAAATCATCCTGTTACTTAAAATAAACAATCGTCAATATATATATATATTTTTAAATAAAATTGTTGAATTTTTAAAAACAAATTCAAATTTTCAAAAATTTGGGTTTAATTGTTAGCTATCCTCAAATTATTTTTAATTTGTAAGAATACAAATTTACAGAAATTTGCATGAAAAACAATTTCCAGCTATCCATTTTGATTTTCAAAAAGTTTCAAAATTTTTAAAATTGGTCATAAATATACCCATGGTCATAGGATATGGGGGTTATGGGGTTCAAACTCCCACCCCCGAAATTTTCAGAAGTTTATAATATGAAGCTTAGTAATGGCCATGTATCAAACTTGAAAAAACTTCTAGAGGCATTCACTTTTCACAAATTTTCCACGAAAGGTCCACTCCAAATAGCTTCTAAGTCAAACCCAATTTTAAATTTTGCTAGTAGAAGACCCCTACAAATAGCCTTTAAAGGCATATAATTGTGGAAACAAAAAAAATTGCAAGGAGCACTCAAAATAGCATCTAAGATATTCGAAATTTAAAAAAATTCCGTGTGAGGACCGTTTCAAATAGATTCTAGGTAATCTAATTAAGAATAATTGTGATGAGCACTTCTTAAAATAGATTTTAAAAACATCGAAATCTTCAAAAATTTGCCTAAGGAAGACTACCCCAAATTTCATTTAGGAGTATCCAAATTTCAAAAAAATTCGGGGGGAACACTTTTCTAAATAGCTGTTAAAAGAGTATTGATTTGAAAAAATCTCCAAAAGGGAACTC
This sequence comes from Timema bartmani, assembly GCA_902151455.1. NCBI lineage: Eukaryota > Metazoa > Arthropoda > Insecta > Phasmatodea > Timematidae > Timema > Timema bartmani. Next base: position 21,641 of record CABFWB010004334.1, read on the forward strand.
CTACAAATATCTTCTAAGAGGATCGAATTTTCTAACACTAACTGATGGAGAGGTGGGTAAAAAGTTCTTAAAGACTTTTTTGTTACTTGCCCCCCTTCACCTTTAACACAAATAAAGTTACATCGCTATTGTATGAAATAACAATGTTCTTATTTCTTAGGGTTTGATAGTAAAACTTAAAATCATGTCATAAACTTACTATTTCGAAACCACATTCTCCCCGCAAAAAATTAAATTCTCCCTACAATCGTGAGTATACCAACTATAGATTAATTTATTTTGTAAATGAGAACATAAATTATTAATCATCATGTAAAATAGACACCGGATACCAAATTTGAACAAAATCATTGTAGCAATTTTCATGCCAAGCATTCCCCCGATATGTATTTAAAGAAAAATTGCTAAAACAATTATTTTTGAAATAATTCAAATTTTCAAAAATTATTCATCAGTAAGCTAGCCTTCAACGAATTTTTACCCCAAAACCAAGAATACAGTGTTATTTGGGAGGTCAAAAACTTCCTGGATATAAATTTAAACAAAATCGTTAGGGCCACTAAAAAAATTGTACGGCGCACTGTACAGACTTTCTATAGCTTTTATCTTAAAATAGACATTTGCTAAAAACTTGTAAGATTTGTGAAACTAAATAATAGTTTTATACATTGTTGTAGAAACACTACAGTAAAGATCATAAATGAAATAATATACACTATTTTTTAATCTATGGCATTAGGAACTAGGAACACTCTTACAGAAAAACTGAGAAAAGAGAGACATCTCTATCCATCAAAGAGCATAAGAATCAAATTCATTTTCAAATACCTGAATTAAAAAGTGTATACGGTATATTTGCTCATAGCTCCGAAACTATTGGTTCTATAGGCAAGTAGCTAGTCGGCAACGATATATTTGAAGATTGTTTATAACCAGACCATTTGCAAACATTTGCTTGAGTAAAAAAATAACCAATGTATTCTAAGTTTTCTTTGTAATCTGCACTCTGAATGTGCTCGTTTGATGGGCTGGTTATGGAAAGGGGGCTAGGACCGCTACCTGAAGCTTGTTTCTAGAAAGGTGGTTTAATGACACTAGAACGCAATTTTTGTCTGATCTCTAGTAAAAACCTCTTTAAAGTGAACTGTTTTTAAAACTGCCTGCTGGATAGCGATGTTGTCACGTGGGACTGCATGTAGTGATCCCCGTGACGAAGGACTCAAGCTCTCTCTCACTGAGCGCCGCCATTTTAACCTGAAGGCTGTGGGTCGGTTGCAGCATACATTATCTTGAGGCTAGGGCACAGACAAGGAAATTCCTTGTCTGTGGGCTAGGGTTCAAAATTTACAAAAAAAGATCTGAGGTACCGGTATATCCATATAATATCTCACAATCAAGTTTGAACAAAATCCATTAAACCGTTTCATATTTGTGGCCAGGGACAGACAGACAGACATGAGGACGGAGAGAATGGTAAAATCTACACTTTTGACTTCAGGGCACAAAAAAATAAAAATAAATCATAAAATCGAGGTCAAAATTTTTCATTACTAGGTCTAAGATACTTTTTCATTATATGAGAAGCATATTGATTTTACATGTATTTCTAACAAACTTAAATTAACCCTCCCATTTACATCCATACGGGCATTTATTGCAAAATAAGAAGGGGGCAGTCAGAATTTTATTTATAATGTAATATATCAAATTTCACAATAGTTCGCATCCCATTGTAACTAAAATAGATCTTGGCTGGGAAAATGATCTTGGCACCCTGACCACAAAAGATCTCCCAAATAACAAATAAACACGTAGGCACACAGAAATAAGTTGACTACTCATCGCAGTGACAATGGCCTTCCACTATAATTCTTACTTTAGGAGGACTGAGTAAATAAAATTAGTGGTTTCTGTTATTTTTTTTACGAACCATTAGCGTCACTCACTAACCTTCAAGTCAAACTTTTCAAGGTTTAAACGGAGTCTATATTTTCAATTTGGCTTTCGAGAGGTTGATATGTTTGTTGGCAACGTCTAGATAGTGACGATCAGTGTATACCTAAACAAAAGTTTTTAATGTTGTTTGACTAGTATTAAAGTTGAATTTTCAGTACATATATATGTAATTTAAATAAATATGTATATAGAGGGTGTATATTAATTGGTGTCAAGTATTCTAGGGGCGTATTCCCATCGAGCAAATACTAAGAAAAGTTCATATAAACATGGGTCTAGAAACGCTTAGTTTCTTAGGTAGGAGGAATGAAATTAAACAAGACAAAGTTCAACAAAAACAAACAAAAACACAAGCCAGAACATTTTGTTAAGAAAATGGTTCAAAACGGTGTCCTACCTCGATGTACCCTTTGAGCCTTCGTTCCATTCTTTGTCGTACTTTGTTGACCACAGCATGCACTCTGATCATATATATAATTATCTTACTCTTTAACGACAGAGTGCAGTCCTGGCCTGCAGTAAGCTGCTCTGAACAGTCACCGCGCCTTTCGAGACAAGTGGTGGCAGTTCTCTCCTGTACACAGCACTAGATGCTGTCATTGAGGGTTGTAGGCTACAAGCAGCGCACAATTATTGATGGTTCCACATTTGATCTCAAATCAAACATTAGATGGCATTCGTTGTTTTACATTTTAGTTTTGTTATAGCATAGGAAATAATACTCCGAAGAAAATTATCGTATATTTGTATGCATCCTATAGGCTTATATATATGTATATATATATATGGTATAATATATATGTATATAATTATATTAGCTTAATTTAGATTGGGTATTAATCTTTTAATCAATGATTTAGTTTATTTTATTTAGTGAGAATTAATCAATTTTAATTCCTTCTCGATTGTAATAACTTTATTGATTGACTGGATATCAATAATTTGTATAAGATTTGTTTTATTTATTTCTGATTGGTTATTATATATAATAACCAAAGAAGAAATAGATATCTAAATAGAGAGAGAGAGAATTATATACATCGAGATGACAATATTAATCGTTTCATTTAATTGGTTTTAATATTTGTTTTATCAATAATATTTATGATTACTAGCCAATATATATATATATATATACTCTGTGTATACACACACAGCATACACACCTTGTATACATATTTATATGCATACAAAGCCTTGTATTTATATATAGGCCTAATATATTATAATACGATGGCATATGGCGTTGTGATAAAGGCGTTTTTCTGCTCTCATTGCCTATTTTCTATAATTAAGATGTTTACAATGTCCTTGTTTTTTCCTCGAAGACCGAGAACGTCTCGAAAGACAATGCTCGCACTCACAACAGGACTTAAAATAAACTAAAGGATGACTGCTTTAAGTCACTTTGGCCTCAATCCGCGTCTTGTGAGAGAAAGAAATAGAGATAAAATAAAATAAAAAAACAAGATTTCTTTATCTGTGTGATGAGTTAACTTGGTAGAGACCACCCCATCCCCGACTATAACATAACACAGAAAGCGATCACACAACCGTTGTTTCCGCTTGTTTGAAACGCGCCATTGCGGTTGTTGTGGTTAACCTGCCAATGTTGGTAGCGCGTATTTACTCATGTGTTGTAAATTTACAGGTGTGGTACTATGTAACTGCCCGGCAGTTGTTTTACTGGCGGGATTAGAGATCGAACATCGGGAGAGGAACTCGCTCGAAAGGTAGCTGATATGTTACCGAACATCAGTCAAGATCTGGAAGAGATCGACGGGTTTAACTAAAGCATGGTTCGTTAGAAATAGTGTTTAAATTGTTTACTGATTTCGTGAAACTGTTTACTATACATTAGGTTGGTAGATAGACTCATTTGGAAAAAACACAGTGAGTCCTAACCTATGAATATGTTTTAATTCTGTATTTTAGTTAGTTTAGTAAAATAAATAAATATTAAAACAAAACTCATCACTAATGGCTAAAAGTATATTTGATTAAGCTCTTGGGTACATAATAAGCTTACAAACAAATAGAAGTTGATAAAAATGATTTACACATTTTAACTGTGAGATTTATTTTTCGAACTGGTTTATTTTATTAAACCACCGTGTCAATATTTAGTTTAGCTTTAAAATCATACATCTTCTCACTCTCGAAATATTTTACCACTCTAAACATTCTTATAAGTACGCCTTAAGACATATTTTGTTTTTAAGTCCACACATGTGATTAAAACTATTTACATCTCACCTATTCAACCTTACCTCATTCCCGGCCAGGCGCGTATTAGCGCCATTCATTTGTAGAAGCACCAAAATTTTATGAAACACGGTAACTAATAGATAAACTCTAATTACTTCCTAAGACTGGAGGAGATGAAAATATTTTATTTATAACTAATCGACAAAACTTAAAATATGATGTTTGTATTAAATAATGTTTCACAAACAACATAAAAAAGTAAAGATATGAATTGAGGTCTCCTTTGACCATCTAGATTGTTCTATTAATGTTAGTTTTAATGCATGCCAGAATGTGGAAAAAAGAAATCTTTGTTCTCATTAGGTCGACTACGAATCAAAGGCACATAGATATTACAATAAACAAATCCTTTCTCCATCAGTTCTTGGGTGGACCATCTTATTACGTCAGAAGAACGTAGGTCTAGAAGAATCAAAGGACAGACAATTTAAATAAACCATTTGCCTGTCAGAGAAATTGTAATGTTTTTCTAGCTGTCGGGGAAAATAAAGTAGGGTTGGCAGGCGAAAAATGGTTGGTGGGGGGGAGGGAGGAATGTGTAAAGGTGAAATGTTTGCGGGGGGTGGGGGGTGGGGGGCGGGGGGCTCTATGTTTATTCGCAGTTGGATGGGGACACGGAGCGAACGACTTCTTTAGAGAGGTGGCGATTGGACTGTTAAGAGGGGCGTTGCTTGGCATTGAACCCGGAGCAAGATGTTGGAGACCCTACACGGCGCCTTCGTCAGCATAAGGGTGAGTTACGCTGGCAAGGTTCCATTGACATAACACAGTATCTTTCTAAGCAAACTACCTAAATACAGTATTTGAAAAAAAAATTGAAAATAAAATATCATTAAGAATAAAACCTAAATTTATTTTAAAATAACTTATTTGTTCAAGTTTATTTATTACTTATACTTTTTTATAATTGAATGTTTATGTGAAAATACTCGCATTGGTGGGCGTCAACTTTATATGGTCTATCTTTCCGGTGAAGGGAATGACTTGGTTCGAATCCCAGCTGAGTGTACTGAGAGTGTTTTATCGTATCTTTTTCCCCAATGTCCCTCCACGCTCTTCTGCCTTACTTTTATCTATCCGATCAGTATAAACATCATAATATTCCTTAGATTATTATTAGTAAGAAATGGAGTTTATGCGAATCTGAAAATATTATAACAAAGCTTTTTACATTATTGAAGGTCACATTTCCCCTTGAATGTGAAATGTCCAATTATGACTTACAAACTTGTGATGTTTATAGGGCCAGAAGTGACTAGATTCAATTTAATTTTTATTTTGATTATTTCAACAAACGGAGTTATATTAAGAAATTATCATTTTAGAAATTCTAAAATAATTAAAAGTAAGAAGTGATAATTTAAGAAATAATAAGCCGGGATACTAAATAGATTGGATTTACTATTTAGTAAATTTACAAGAAATATGAAAATTATAAAAGTTGAAAAGATTTCATAAATTGGAAATGTGATTTTAGAAGATCAAGTATAAAAGTATGAGACAGCTAAAATGACGTAAAACACACTAATACATCTTGGTATATACTGTTTTTAATGTGTTTTATCACTTTTATGTCATTTTAGCTGAGCCAATACTTTTCTAATTGATCCATTAAAAACAAATTTTCAATTTATGATATCTTTTCTACTTTTATAATTTTCATATTTCTTGTAAATTTAATAAATAATAAATCAATCCTATTCAGAATACAAGTCATAATTTCTTAAGGAATCATGATGATTTTATAGAATTTTAAAAATTGCTACAAAAGGTGACTTTACTTAATATAAGCCTTTAACTTTAACTAAGTAGGTATATATAATTACATATTCTTAGCACCACGTCTTAATACCCGTTCGGATAATACGCTTATGTACTAATTAAACTAACGGTTTTTAGAGATGAGGAAGGCTGTATTTAGAGAAAGTGTACCCGCAGTTACGTGTAGGATGAGTGGAGAACTATTTTGGGAAAAAAACCCAGGTACACCCAACTGAGATACGAATCTCGATCACTCGGTTTTCGGCAATCTAGTCTACTGCAAGAGTGGCACCTTAGAGCATGCGGCCACCGAAGCGGGTATCAACTATTTTATAAAAGTTTTGAAATCCGATAAGAATCGTGTGATCTATCAGGTGCAACTTTCAATGAAAGAAACATTGAAATATTGGGTATAGGAAATAGAACTGTTTTATCTCTAATTGAACGACGGAGTTATGAAAATGCAATATTATAATACTAACTACACTCTATAGTGCAAAGGTTGTCTATATAGTATGGTTGTAATTCATGGATATTTCCGGAAATTGACGTACCACTAAAATTAACTGGAAAGCATGGAATATAACAAGTGGTAAAAATACATTTGTCTTGGTTCTATTTGAGTACCATTTAATTGAAATGCAATAATCTCGCTTTTTCTGGGTTGTTTATCTGATTGTGTTGTTTGCAGGAAAGCAGTTATGTAAGTGAGTCACCAGTATTTCGGGTTACCTGTGGTGGAACCACTCTTCTCCTGATAACATGCAGTATCATTATCACCATGCATCAGTACGTGGGAAACCCTATAGACTGTGTGCACACCAGGTGAGTGAACATACTAAATCCCGATTAAAATGTATACTTGATAACGTCTTTCTAAGCAATTAGTTTTGTTTAAACTGCAGCCCATCAGTGTCCTGATGGACATATCTGATCTTCCATTGGAGGGGAAGGACAGGGAACACACATATGATTTCCAACTTTGGTGGACACACATATTATTTCCAAATTTGAGGGACACATATAATTATTAATTTAATAATTTATAACAACTCCTTATATAACATAAAATGTAGCGAAATTTAATGTTACCCTTTGACTATTTAGTTTCATATCCAAAGTACTCATGAGTTGAACATTAATATAAATTCAATATTTTAATTACGTCACAGTTTAAAATAGGTCCAACATTTTTATCAATAATTGGCTCAATAGTTTAAAAATAGTTTAGGCATTGGTCTACTTACAAGAGAATTAGTCATTTTATGTTGAAAAGTTAACACTTAATCCAAGTGAACATTGACGTCTACAAACAGCTTCTTATTTATTTCATTGATAGGTACAGTACATATATAAATTTGTTTATATAATATAATTAATTATGATCGTGGCCAAAACATATTTATGTGACACAGCCACGTGATTATATATATTTGAGACATGTAATTTCTCAAGTATGTTTTAAGGTGACATAGATAACTTAAAAATATTTCCACCTTGCAAGGTGAAATTACTCGTTCAAAGCTAATCACCGCATTAATGAAGCAAGGTCAATTTAATTAATAATTAAGTTCATAAAATGCATATGTGAAATAACTGAAATCTTGCACTTAGGTAAACTATACAAACAAATCAGTAAAGTCAATTTTATATTGACTTTATCCTATAGCAAAGGTATTGAGGTAAGAGGGTATGTACCCTAAAGTAAAAAATTAGGGGGAGGGTCCCCACCACCCTCCAAACCCCATTCAGGTAAGCCCATGGATGTCCTATGGATGTTAAAGGAGATAATTACTTGTATGTAGAATAATTTTAGTTTAGAAACATCTTGTATTATTTATTTAAAATATTAAAACACTTTTAATGGTTGATAGTCATATTCAAATGATATATATTTATATTTAATATGGAAGTAGGCGTATAACTTGAACAGGTAGTAAGACGTGGTGCTAAAATAAAAATGGAAGTATTAAACATGCATTTACTATTATTATTATTATTATTATTATTATTATTATTATTATTATTATTATTAGCACCGCGTCTTACTACCCGTTCGGGTTATACGCACTTACTCTAATGTGTAATGGTAGGGTGATTGTGAGATGAAATTGAGGACCTACAGTTTAACGTGGAATCTGAACCACGGTGGAGGCCTGGCATTCCTCACATTCACAAGTTGTGATTAATACACGTCTTGTCAGAGGTGAAGGAAGGGTTTGGCAATCAGATAAATCTGTGCCGGCACCGAGGATTGAAGCCCGGACCCCCAGCACAGAAGTCCGACACCTTACCCCTAGACCACCAGGTCACCATGCATTTACTAAACTGACTGATTATATTAGAATTCAACTTCTAAACTTGACTAGGTCTAGAGTAAATACTCCACCCGATTTCCTGGTAATTAATTAATTAATGTGATCCTCTTCGGTGGCCGCATGGTTTAACGCGCTACTCTCGGAATAGACTAGACTGACTATGACGGAGATATTGAGGTTCAAATCTCGGTCGGGGGTACTGAGGGTGTTTTTCCAAAATAGTTTTCCGTACCTCCTCAATGTAAATGCGGGTAAACTTCCTCTAAATATAAACTTCCTATTCTCAATTTAAATTAGTATAATTAGTATATAAGCGTTTAACCCGAATGGCTAGTAAATAGTAAGGCGTGGTGTTAAAGAGAATCAATGTGAAAGGGAAAAATTCACATTACAGGGCCATTAAAAAACAATCGAGAAGCCGAGATTCAAATCTGGGGCACTTAGTTTTATACAGAGTGATACAAAATCCTATGTACAAATTTAATGGGAGAGAGGCACACTAAAACATTTTCGTTAATGTAAGTAGGGTAAAAGAAGGACTCTGCCAATGTTTTTTGAGGCGACGCGACGTGGCAAGATCTACGCCCCGCTCTGTCAAGCAGTGTTGCCTCTTCTACGCCCCGCCCAGTGGTCCCCATCCCTTAACCTGCAGCAAATGAATATAATTCCCCCCTCTACCCCTCATTCTGCAGCCAATGAGTGTCAAGCTTCGCCCCACACCCTTAAACCGCACAACCAATGAGCGCCCAGCCCCCTCTTCCTAGATGGTGGATTAAAGATCTTGGATTCACGATGGTGGATTCCCTACTAAGCCTTACAGCCAGTTACCAGATTAAAGATGGTGGGTCTCTAGCTTCCTTCTAAACCTTACAGCCAATGAGTATCTAGCAAAGCTTACAGTCAATGAACATCTAGCAAACCTTACAGCCAATGAACATCTAGCAATCATTACAGCCAATGAGCATCTAGCAAACCTTACAGCCAATGAGCATCTAGCAAACCTTACAACCAATGAACGTTTAGCCTTGACGTTCACACACCTCCATACCCGGACAAGGTTTGACGCCTCACTTACCACTCTTACTCCTTAGTTGAAGATGATTGTTGGGTTTTACGCTCCATCCCTAACTCATGCTTTCTCTACAGATACATAATAGTCTTGTTGTATCTAAAATTGTAAATTCCACAGCACTAGTAATTACCCCGGGGGCATGTAACCTAATAAGCGCTAGTAATTACCCTGGGGATCTGTAGCCTAACTAACACTAATGCTTACCCTTGAAGCATACAGCTCAAATATATCTTGTGTAGACTTGATAAGGTCCATACTTGATTGGCTGGCGACCGCTCTGCCCCTCTAAAACCCTCATCCTTCTCCTCCTCCGGGTTCTATGTGCTCAAACCATCATCCTCACAGCTTACTTCTTCTCTTCCTCATTTGGAACGGTACTGAGCTAAGGGGCTCGTGTTGGATTCCTATCATGGTGGAAGCACAACAAGTTTGCCTATTGGGTTAAATGTTTGAGGCTCCATTCCCGAAACTGGATCTTGGCCTTGAACAGCCTGGATATGTGTATTAGATCCGCCTACATCTTGCATGCTATCATAGATGGCCTCAACCCTCCTCACCTCCTCCTGCCTACTTCCCTTTCCTCTCAGATATCCAACCCTATTACTACTTATGCGTACATTATAAACAATTAGTGGAAGAATGGGCGAAGAAGGATAAAACATTAAATAATCTCCTAATTAAATCTAACCCTTTATGAGTACTTTCTAAAGAATGGAGGAATAGACTTATATCAACAATAAAATTAGCATTCAATCAACATTTGTGTTTTAAGATCAAGCACATCTATCCGTACATGCACTTGATAAATGTTAATATCCTATCTTCTTGGACAGTTAGACCACCAGATCTCATAACCACTTACAAGGTTCAACCTTAATATCTAGTATTATATACTTCTCTCATCCTTGGAGATTACGGATACGCCTCATAACCCCCCTAACTCCCCACATCTTAAGGGTCCTCCCTACGACTTGGAATAGGTTTAGACGGGCACACATGCCATCGACCGGGGTAACCTAGTGTACCACTACCGGAATATGAGATCCACTAAGTGCAGGGATGTACTTGTATCCGTGGTCTCAAAACCCCGCTCACAATGGATGACGAGAGATTTGCATCTTTCAGACCTAAGCCACAATCGTGATGATTGAGGCTAGACTTGTATACTTCTTCAGCCCTCAACATAGATATGTATGGTTTATGAAGATATTTCATATTGTATGTGTTACATGTATTGTATGTATGGCTGGATGTAGGTATTATGTATGTATGATGGTATGAATTATATTGTATTGATAGTCTGTATTTAGTGCATTGCTTTGCCTCATGTCTGAATTTTATACATGTGTATATATATGTTGTTTTATTAATGTTTGGTTTGTGGTGATGTATGCATTGTTTGTTGTGTTGTTGTATGTACTGAATGAATGGTATGTCTTGTATGAATGAATAAATGGATGTAAATGTTAATTTTTGTATGGCATGTCTGTATGTGTAAGTTTTTGTGTTATATCGCAATAATGATTTGTTTTTATGTATTGCAATATATGTATTTGATATATGTATTATATCGCATTGTTGTCTTTATTGTATACATGTATGTATGTTGTGTGTTTTAAAGTGTGAATAATAGCTTTGTAAGAGGTTATGGACTTGAGGGTTAGGACGACGGTAAGACATATAACCGGGTGGTGAGAGGGTATGGTAGAGGACTGAAGAGGAGTCAGTTATGAAACAGATGTTGTTACCACCCACTCTACTACCTCTTAGCTACGGCCACACTAGACTAAAAGGAAGGTGGGAGGTAATCTTACATGAAAAATAAAGCAAGACATTAGCAACAATTAAATAAAAATATGAATGTTTTATTCATAATAACAACAGAAACAATAAATTACATGGCCTCGAAAATCCATCGGAAGCATGTTGGAAATCATATCAATGACGTAATGTGAATGTTTCCACATCAAACTTAATATTTAAGTCAAATCGGTCTGTCTTGAAGACACAACTCGACCAAACTACACTGTCAGCTTCACAACAGTGAATATTGAAAACACAACCTAAAATGTTTGACTATTTAAACAAACCGTAAGTTTATAAATATCTAGACTGATATTTATTTAAATACAAAAAGGAGCCTGATGGGCTACTTTGACATGATTATAAAGGTGTCTGCTTCATCGCATCGAATACAAACTTAGTTACATTTACTTTTAACATCACACAGATGTTAATATAAACACGAGAGTTTGGCTTTCCGGCATTAAGTCAAACTCCCGCGGGATTATTAAATTTCAATAAAAAAAACATACAAAATGATTAGATAAACCACAAGTTATTTCAATTAAATCAAACAATCAGCTAACTTTACGTTAATTCAAATTACAATTAAATATGAAAACATAATACAAAAAGGAAGAATTTACATTTACTTGGAGATCAAAACTTTGTCAAATTAAATTAAAAACTTCTAACAAAACAAGTTAATAAATGTGGCTATCTATGTCTTTTCAGTGACACTAGCGCCCAAGTGGCGGTAAAACGAATTAACTGTCTCATAATTAAATTCTGTTTAAAAAAATAGTAAATAATTACGCTTATTTAGGCTTATTCCATAAAAAATAACATTTACGTTAATTCAAAATTGAATTGCCCATAGTTAAATTTTATTAAATGAACTTTGATAAAAAAATATATATAGCACAATACGTCATCATCCTGTGCATTGTACAAGTCCAGGACAGGACTTCTCCAGAGGGCGATTAATAAATAAAATAGTCCAAGACATGGCTTCTCTTGAAGGTGTAGAATTATAATAGTCACTGAGTTTAAGAACCGCAAGGTTTAAATAGTGTTTCTATTCGCTTAGGAATGAAAGGGGGGAATGTTCACATTGGTCGATGATTTTCAACGGTCATTTCTCAAACATCCAGACGATCACGCCATCCTTGACTAGTCTAGGATTGGAAAGCTGCCTCCAACACGAGCCGCATAGGTGTTAAAGCTCCGTTGGTTGGTAGAGGTGACGAACAGACATCACGCGATAAGTTGGTGGTTGGATTCGTCTTGCACGCCGGACACCAGGATAGTTCCATTTAGTTGATGGTCTCAGTCAGTTCCGATTTGACCTGTCCGCTTGGAACCTCGGCTGTTGGCGCACGGCGGCTGGTATCTAACCTCCTCATCGACTTAGGACGCGAGATGGCTTTCCAGTCTTGAAGGTTGTTCTAGCCAGAAGAAATACAAGCGGTAAGTACATGAACATTTTGTGATTGTGGGGGAGTTTCGTTCTTGATTGAATTCGTACAGATTAAAGACAGTCTACATAGGACTACAATAGAGAAGCTTACTATTGCAGGAAGTTTATTACTATTGAGGTTTCATATGGAGTGGGTAGTATGACTCTTGAGGGAAACCTTCGCGCGTGACGCTTATAATGGGGGGGGGGGTAGTTTGATGTAACATGTTGCAATGTTACAATGTCAATGTGGGTAAGAACTCATCTCTATCTAGATGTGTAAATTTTAGAAGCTTTGATTAGGTTAAATTAGCTTCCGTTAATGTTGAGGTTAACGTTAAGTTTATGTTAAGGTTAAGGTTAGATGGAATTGGTTTAGGTTGTGTCTGAACATGTTCGAGAACAAGTCATAATCAATGAATGACAATCTTATGTCGTATAAGTATGATAAATGTATTACACATATCTATAAATTAATAATGATTAATCACCTTAAAATGCACTGTACGACCTGTGTATCTTGACTCTGATAAGTGTCAGATGATCAAATGTTTAGTAAGACCTATGTAGGAAAAAGCAGGTCATTTTCAAAGTTTGACAAAGTTGGTGAGCTCTTTTCACACCTTGTACCCAGCCGACATTAGAAAGAAAGGCATTTGTGTCTGTCTAAACATATTTCAAGTTGTAAGGAGGACCCTTCAAAAGGTGTGGGGCTGGTTAAGAGGCCTACACGTTCAACTCAGTAGGCATACTTTTTGTGCTCCACCATGATAGAATCCAACCCGAACTTCTTAGCTCAGTACCGTTCCAAATGAGGAAGAGAACAAGTAAGCTGTGGCCTGAAATTTTGAGAACACAGAACCCGGAAGGGGTGGGGAATTTCGAGGGGGAGGGTAGTCGCTAGCCAATAAAGTTTGGACCTGCTCCAGTCTACCTAAGATCTATTTGAATTTTACGCCTCTAGGGTATGCATTAGCGTTAGTTTTTTTACATGCCACAAGGGTAATTATAAGCGCTGCAGGATTTACAATTTTAGATACAAGTGAGATTATTATGTAATTGAATAGTATCTTTTGAAGCTGACATGTTTATGAGGATTTATAGCTTTGGGTTTAGGGCACACAACATCCCTTCCCGGGGGACAGGATGAAATCTGAGAGAATAATATACCAGAACTAACATGTTTATAATTGTAGAGAGAGTGAGTGATCTATTGAGAGAGCGTAAAAACAACAATTTTAAACTAGAGAATAAGGGCGGTAAGTGAGGGATTGAACCTTGTCCGGGGTATAGATGTGTGTGGACGTCAGGGCTAGACGTTCATTGAATGCAAGGTTTGCTAGACGTTCATTGGTTGTAAGGCTTATGAGGGGGCCAGAGATCCACCATCTTGAATCCTGTCATTGGTTGTATGACTTAGGAGGAAGGTCGATAATCAGCTAATTTGTAGGAGGGTATTAGACGCGTATTGGTTATAAGGCTTATGGGACGTTCGTTTGATGTAAGTCTTAGGAGGGGGGCAGAGATCCACTATCTTGAATCTTATCATTGGATGTAAGGCTTGAGAGGGGATCCGCCATCGTGGCTTCAACATCTTGAATCCACCATCCTGAAGGATGGAGCTGGGCGCTCATGGGTTGTAAGATTTAGGGTTAGGGGGTGGCTCATTGGCTGCAGGGAGCTGGGTGAAAGAGGGGGTTGACTGGGCGGGGCGGAGATCTGGCCCCGTCGCCTCAAAAAACTGTGCCAGAGTCTTTCTTTTTACCCTACTAATAAATGTCTGGAGACGTCGCGCTTTGGTGCTAGAGGACGCCATTGGGCATTGCATTAAATAGTTACTATTCGCCGTCGTTATGCGTAACGCGGAATTCGTACGTATTTAATGGAGAATTGCATGGAGAATTTCATGGATTCTGAGATGGCTGCATTTGGGGCTGGGTAATCTTTGAAAATGCACGGAAATCAATGCGTATACGCTGTCAGGCATGCATTCCTGTTGGCGGTAGTTCCTTTGAATAACTGCTGTAAATAAAAATGCTGGTCATACTTTTTGCCTTTCATCTATTTACGAACAACGCCATCTAGCACCTAAAGGTGACGTCTGAGGACATATATTTCTGGACGAGAAAGGTTTATTTTAGTGTTCCCTCTCTCTCATTAAAGTTTGTACAGAGATCATATTATGAAAATTGAAACATGAAACCTGGACACGAGAATCGAACCCATCCGTTTCCAGGTTTCATGTTTCAATTGTCAGATTATGATATCTAGATGGAGTAAATCCTCACTAAAAACATATATAATAGCTTTGGATACTTGATTCTTTGTACAGAGAGTTTCGAATCATCATGTAGAAAGACTTTTGAGCTAAGGTGTCAGACTTAATATTTCAACTCAAGCAGTGTTAATGTTATATTTGCGTTCTAGTTGACAGGCGACTTATCGTGATTAGAGTCTACTTCAAACTAATATAAACCTCACCTGGTAAATAAATGCCCCCATACCCTAACTAAGGTCAACAGCTGTGATTAAATCAAGAATCGTCTTGAGAGCATCAGAATTTAAAAAGAGCATCTTAGCTCTCTCTACCAGTGCATGATCACTGATATAATAATCCTGATTTAGTAATCAAAGCCTGGCGAGTGTTTGATTGCAAATGTGGTCTCAGGGATCTGCCAGATGACGTGCTGAATACCTATTGCTGGAGTCACTCCACCTTCTCTTCGACACCCGCCTTCCAGGGGATGGTGGGGGTGGAGGTGCCTTACCCGGGAGTGGGCAATTCGCAGGCGGGGACGGTCAAGTACACCAAGTACTACCAGTGGTGCTCCGTTGTGCTCTTCATCCAGGTACTGTATACATCAAGGATGGACAAGTATGCCAGGTAGTACCAGGGGTGTTATTATTTCAGGTACTGTATATAGCAGGGATGGCCAAGTATGCCAGGTAGTACCAGTGGTGTTATTCTTCCAGGTACTGTATATAGCAGGGATGGCCAAGTATGCCAGGTAGTACCAGTGGTGTTATTCTTCCAGGCACTGTACATAGTAAGGATGGTCAAGTACACCAATTATTACCAGTGGTACTCTTCTTCCAGGTACTGTATATAGCAGGAATGGTCAAGTATGCCAGGTAGTACCAGTGGTGTTATTCTTCGAGGTACTGTACTGTACATAGCAAGGATGGTCAAGTACACCAAGTACTACCAGTGGTGTTATTATTACAGGTACTGTATACAGCAGGGATGATCAAGTGCGCCGTTGGTGCTCCATCGTTAATTTCTTCCAGCCAACTGATAATAGGGAGGAATTAAGTTTGATTCCATGGGAGACTTACAAATATAATAGTGTTAAATGGTTTAGTTACATTCTTGGATATTTAATTGGTTGCGTAATGTAGATTTATAAGTTTAACAATCTAACTGACAACCCCCAGCAGCGTTCAGTCACAAAGGGCTTCCCAGCCCTACCCACCATTACAAGGAAGGGGGG
>CABFWB010004334.1:49360-61270 GCA_902151455.1 Timema bartmani
TTTTTTTTTTTTGAAAATTGGATCTCTCTATACCAGGGATGTAAAAAAATACTTCAAGGAGGTCCAGATTAAAAAAAAAGTTAGATGAGCCAAAGATTTGTATTCAATACTTTTTCTTCGAGTTGCATTAAAAAAATGATAAGCGCACATGAATAAATTTAAATACATTGAAATTGTATAACAATCATAAATACTTTAGTGGCATAGTATGTTTTTTAAGTTCTTTCAAGAGGTTTATATGATGGGGTGTGAGATGAGTGAAACTGTGAATGAGCTTCCAGCATTGTTTTATAACCTGTATTAAACAGTGAAGAGGTGATACTAAAGAAAGAAGACAGAGGCTCATCAGTAAGTCGGTTTATCAGAGCACTTTTCCTAAGTTTCATGGTTGAAAATAATTGTTCTAATGAATATGAGGATATAAGCAATGTCATGTATTTTTCGACACGATTACCAAGTTTTTAAATGTTGATTTTCACATGGTTTTATAAAAATACAATTTTGTTGTGTTTAAAAAAAGCCCGCTACACAACGCAATACATTTAAATTACTTATCGAGTGGGTGGGATTGAACACACTAGTGGAGCGTATTTGGCCCGTGGGCCGTAGCTAGCCCACCCCCGCTTTAGATGTAATTTGGAATTGGGTACAATACCATATTTCAGTTTCATGTTTAAGAATATCAGAGGGAGTGAGGGGGCAAGCTTATTCCAGTAAGGGGGGGAGACAAGCTATTTCCAGAGGGGTCTGTCATCCCCCTCCCCTTTTCCTACACCAAATATTGATTTTGGTTTGTACATTAAATACATTTTTTTTAACATTTTTTAAAAAGAAAAGCAATATACAAAAATTAATACGTAACTTAACTGAATTTTATTTAGTATATTTTTAATATTAAACATTTTTTAACTTGTGAATATGGATCTAGGGCCCAGGACTATGATACCAATATTCCCCCCTCGTGGTGGGCCTGATTGAAAGAATCTATACGTTTATTTTATGATATTGGATTACATTTGAAGTCAGGAAGTTTCAAGTATAAATATCCATAGTGCATTAAAAGGCTATCTACATTTATTTAGAATGCTTGGATCCCATTTGTAGCTAATAAATCCCAGATATTAATTTAATTGGTATATTTTTAATTGTCTCTAATATTTTAAAAGATTGCTATACTATGGTTACCAAAGACTTTACAATTGACTCTAAGAAAGAAAGATTAGGAAGGTGGTGAGAAGTCATATTGTCGAAAACAGCCATACCACCCTCTCGTGAATTGAACCTAGGCCTCCCGAGTCCAAACTAAGCACTCTTTAAACACCTAGCTTTACCTACATGAGCTTTTTTATAGTTATTTTCAGATTTTATAAAATAAATACGAATACAGTCTTATATATATTAAGTAACTTTTTTAACATTTATAAAAGTTACTAAAACATTTTTATAAATTTATAAATATATCTATGTTATTTGAAGCTATCACTTTTGATAATTAATATAGATAAATATCTATGAAACAATATAATAATAATAATAATAAGGGCCTATACTAAAATAATATCACAAATCATATGTTTGTATTTTCTAAAAGCATCTTTCTATAAGAATCCTACTATATTTATACAGTCCATTAGAAAACCTTAAGTTAATCTATATTTTTTAAATTTTCAATATAGACCCTACATGCTTATTTATCACACACTCTTTATATAACCAGTTAAATTAAATGTTTTAATTTGAGAAAATTAACTTAATTTTTCTTAAAGTGACTTAGTAAAACATGATTGTTTTCTGTTGCTTTTGACGATTTATTAAATAAGGTATTCACTTTTTCATATTGAGAAAGTATTCTAATCGTGAAAATTTCTTCACCTCCATATTATAGTGAATCTTTACGTTTTATGTAAGATACCCTTGAGTTAAAAAAGGGAGTCTTACAGTTATGTCTGTACTGAAGGCTAAAATGTAAATGGTCTTATCATTTAGTTTATTTTTAAGCTCTATATTTAGATGTGATATGATCATACCCAAAGAAAAAACAAGATTTAGATTCTAGCACTAAAATTAAAGAAAGTTTGCTGATAGCTGGTTTTTAAACATTTTTAATATTTCATAAATTTGAAATGGGTATCTGAGAAGAGTTTTTACATGAAAAATAAGAATGAATTTTCTTTTTTATAAAAAAAATCTGACGTTTGTTTAATGATGACTGATTTTTCAAAATTTGGAACTAAAAAAATATTACAATTTAGTTTAAACTTTCAAACTTTTTATTTGAAGAGTGTTTCTTAAATTATCAATCTAATATAGTTTTTTTCCCAGGATACATTATTTAAGGATGTCTTATTGATAGCCGATTCTTAAATGCTTGGTTACTAACTACCATTGACTACTTTAGAAAGTATGAACGATTGTGTTGTAACATGCATTCGTTTAATATTAGGTGAAGTTAAGGTAAGTTTGTTGTATTTCCCATATATTATAGAGTTTATAATTAATGTGGTACCTATATTCATTCTTAAATTAATTCATAAATTATCTCTAGAACTTATTTATATATTTGTAAATGTTGCCTAAAATATACATCCTTACGGGACATTTATTAAATAAAATTAATGGATATATATATATATATATAGGTACTGTACAACATTAAAAAGAAAACTTTACTAAGCAACGCAAAATAATGACTGGTATTAGAATTCGAAATGGTGTTCGTGGTCTATTTAAATACTTCAAAACGACTATCTCATAAAATCTATATTAAGAGTAGTGATAATATTTGGCTCATTAATATGGCACTTACTAAGCATGTGAGACTCATATCCGGTACAAAACGTCGGGAATTCTCGTCTCTTCATACCACATATGTTTAATTACTGTAGAATCTTGAGTGTTCATTTGTAGATAATTCGAGGCTAGAGTCCGTTCATGATAGGTTTTTACCTGGATGATAGTTCAAAAATCATGTTTAGATTTTGGTTTGCCAACACTTGTAAAAGATCACTGTTTTGTTATAAATGTTAAGTTTTTTAATTACATATTATATTCTACATTTAAAATAACGTAAACTTAAGTTTTCTTACATTATATTTCATAGCTTTTAATCATTTCTTTTTACCCAATCCGAAACAATATTTTAAACATAATTAAAAATAATTATTCTCCATGTTGTAATGTTATCTATGATGTGTAATATAATAAATACATTAATACTTTTTAATACAGGCATCGTATTTACCTGAAAATGAGAAAGTACTTGTCATTATATATATAATATATTATTTTATGATTATTATATCGTATCTCGAAATATTTAACTGAATAAAATATTTTTATCCATTGCGTAGGTGCATCATTGTAAAGAACTTGTTTCCATAATGTTCAAACACATGGTTTAAATTCATCGGTTGTCATTTTGAAGCTATGTTAGTTATACCTTTTGTGAAAGTGATGTGAATAGTAATTATTTTAAGTGGAATAAAAAGATAAATAAGCCTTGTGTTTGAACTCAAATAAATATATAAATAATATTGGCCCAAATTACTGTGGTTAACTATCAAATTAATTCATTGCCATAAGTTTTTATTACAGTTATAAGTGACAGATAGTCAGCTGTTGACGTAAGGGTATATTAGGGACTATTTCTAGTAACTTTTTGAGCTGTCATCCAAGTAAACTAAGGTCGTGAATGTATTATATGTATAACAAGATGTAGGAACATTCTCGACTCAACATCCTTTTACATAGCACGGGTTTGATGCTTGAGGTGGAATGGAGTGAGACGCGCGAAAAGGTCAGTAGTTTTTACAGTTTTCTTAGAAAACAATTTTCTCACCAAAATGAATCAAATATTTCTCCAGTAGAAACATAGAGTGTCATTCTCTTCACATATTAATCTCATCTGTTCTTGAATATGTGTAGGCTTATATTAGAATTGATGGGAAATTTTTTAACTGAAGAGAAAATGCTCCCATCCATTCCCAGGACACCCTTGAGATATTCAACAACTGTTGAGATTATGTGAAGACGATTAAACTACTAGTTTCTACTGAAGAGATATTTGATTTATTTTGCCGTAAACAAACTTTTGCTATAAAAACTGCAAAAGTACTGGCCTTATGCGGAGAATTTGCTGTTCCTTAGAGCAGGCTTGTCAAACTCTTTTGATCAAAAAGGCTATTTTTAGGAAAATTAAAATTTTTGAAATGGCCACATTCAATGAAATTCAATATTGGCATTATAGTTGATTAAAAAAGTTAACTTCAAAATTATTACTATTACAAAATAAATGTTAAGATTAGGTATTTAACCAGCTTCAGTGGCTACATAGTCTAGGGAGTTACTCTTGTAGGGACATGAGATCAAGGTATGAATCTCTGTCAGATGCATTAGTTTTTTTAACTAAACTGTTTTCCTCTCTATCTCCACGCAAATACTGGTACACTTAATATAAATTCAACCTTCCTCATCTCAAACATATTACAATAATTAGTACATATGCGTACAACTCGAATGAATAGTAAGTCATGCTGTTAAAAAAATATTATATAGAATGTTAAGGGTGCCGCCTCGGTAAGTGAGAAATTGCCCCACAATATTTAATCATACGATGTGTTATTTCAAAATGTGTTTTTTTTTCTTTTCGGTAAAGGGGAGGTCAGATTTTGAATCTCAATCGATTTCACTGAAATGTCTTTTTTTTTCTAAAAAGTTTCACACGTCCTCTTAAGGTAAGTATACACTAGAACTAGACTTGCCACGGCTGTGTCGGTGAACAGAGCGAGGCGATACGTGGCTGAGTGCAAGTATGCCTTCGTTAGGACTCAACTTGCCTCGCTACAAATTTGCCTCTTAGTGTATACGCACCCTTAATTCTTCCTCATCCCTAAACCATTAGTGTAGATATACCTATATCCCATATGGATAGTAAGACACGGATAGTCACACCAGTTTTGTATTTTATAAATACAAAATTTAAAGAAATAAGCATGTCCATTTAATCTACAGAAATGTGTGCAGCCAGTAGGCATGGGGTCAAAATGTCAAATCAAGCTCATTTAATCTGATTTTTCACTAATGGAAAGGTTAAGATTTGAATCCCGGTTGAGTATACTGAAAATGCTTTACTAACGGGAAATAATGAAAATATTGAACTATACTATTAATATTAATTGATAAGAATTGATAATACCTATCAAAAGAGACAGTTGCAGTTCACATTACTTCAAGTATTAATATATTAAAATTGTGTTATAAGCTTTTAAAACTGATAGATAATGTTTGTTCTCCAAGAATTATATTGTACCAAATGCAAATGCGGCTATATTTACTCTAAATTTTACCTTTCTCATCTCTACCCCACTAGCGTAATTAATAGAAACGTACAGTACATGTATAACCCAAACGGATACTGAGACTCTGTGGGAGGAAGCATGAAGCCTGTTCCATTTCCTTGAAAGTATGCAGTTCCTCACACATATGTGTCGTGCACGCTTGCAGCCATCCGGGCGAAGGCCGTGTGGAACGCGAGGGCTTGGGCTACTTTTTTACTTCGGTGCTATCACTATTTCATCCTCAACATCAGCATGTTCATTACTAGTTAGGTAATCAAATATGAGGAGGCTACCAAGGAAATATGCAAGGATAGTGTACCTGACCAAATCGGGAGGCTGGGATGCAACACAATAAACCAAGGGAGATCTTCCCACGTAACTATTGTTTTTTGGGATGACCTGGTGGTCTAGGGGTAAGGTGTCGGACTTCTCTGCTGGGTGTCCGAGGTTCAATCCTCGGTCCAGGCACAGATTTATCTGATTGCCAAACCCATCCTTCACCTCTGACAAGACGTGTTTTAATCACAACTTGCGAATGTGAGGAATGCCAGGCCTCCACCGTGGTTCGGATCTCACGTTAAACTGTAGGTCCTTCATTTCATCCCACAATCACCCTACCATTATACATTAGCGTAGGTGCGTATAACCCGAGCGGGTAGTAAGACGCGGTGCTAATAATAATAAGTATTGTTCTTCCCTCTATTTCCAAGCAAAAGTTGGTTATCTTATTATAGTAAACATATATTCCCTCTTAAGTTACTATGCCGATAAGGTTTTTTGAGACATATCACCAAATTAAAATGAAAAGAGAAAATGTAATAAAAATGAGAGACTCGTGACGATAGACATGCTGTTAAAGGCTTAAGTCTCGTATTGTCTGCCCGAGACAAGGAGGTTTGGGCTTGAATTCCCAAAGCAGTGATTTCCAACCTTTATTAAACTCACGGCACACTGAACAAGACAAAAAAATTATCAAGGCACACCATCAGCTTTTAAGGAGAGATTTTATCATTAGAATAAATAGCTAAAGTTATTATAATTAATTTATGTTATTAAAAAAATAATTTTAGTCAAAATTTAAAAAGTTTTATTTTCAGCCCTCAAATTTCTTATCGATTCTTTTTTATCTACCTCCGACGACCTGTGGCACACCTGCTGACCCTTGGCGGCACACTGGTTGAAAAACGCTGATTAAGAGTTTTTGTTTTAGTACCAGGTCTTAATACTCGTTCAGATTACACGCTTATGTGCTAATTACGCTAGTGA
Source organism: Timema bartmani (assembly GCA_902151455.1). Lineage (NCBI taxonomy): Eukaryota > Metazoa > Arthropoda > Insecta > Phasmatodea > Timematidae > Timema > Timema bartmani. Next base: position 55,963 of record CABFWB010004334.1, read on the forward strand.
TTTTAGGGATGGAAAAGGTTATATTTAGTGGAAGTGTACACACATCTGCGTGAAGGGATATTGGAAAGCCATTTGGGAAAAATCACCCTCCGTACACCTGAACGAGTTTCGAACATTGATCTTCCCGTCATTGGCATTCTACTGTGAGGATAGCGCCTTAGACCATACGGCCACCGAAGTGGGTCTGAATCAGAGTGTACCAAAGTGTTTTCTCCTGAATGATTCCTATGCTTCCTCCCTGTAAATGTGGGTACAGGTAATTAAAAAGTTTCCTTCCGATAATTAACAACCGTATGTTTGATTCCTGCCTTCATAAGAATACGTGCAAATAGGTAGCAAACATATATTTTATAAATACAAAATTTAAAGAAATTAAAATTTCCGTTTAATCTACAAAAATGTGTGCAGCCAGACAAACGCACAGAAAAGTAGAAACAACTTTTTAGGAATTGAAGGAATATATAGAGTAAGAAATTCTTGTTTGAAATTTTAATATTATAGTTTTCAAACTTCAAAATACTTTCTTTGCATTTAATATATGTTAAAATATGAAAATATAATTGATTTAATTCAATTTATAGAACTGAAGTTAACATAATTAAAATGATATAATTAGGTCTCTTCTTATCTTATGAATAAATTATATATATATCTCACTTTATTTTACTACTCGTTTACTGACTTTTAGTTCGTTGTATAGTTGAAACTTATATACTGTTTACTTTGCTTGCCCATCCTTGCTATTGATAGAACAAGTTTCGTCGGAGTGTTTAGCGAAGAACTGGTAAATATTTTAATAGCGGTACTAGAATATTTATTATATCAGTGGCCACCAAAAAACACAGAAACATACAATCCAGTTTTGCAATACATTACTCGACAAACATTTGGTTTGATAATATACTTACTATTCCAGACATATAAAAAAAGAAATTTAGAATCTAATGAAGTAGCTATGTATAATATTTAAATATTAAGTATTTTAGAAATTTCATTTTGAACATAGTTTAAACATTTATTTCATGAGACTAAAGCAATTCAAATTAAATCTTTATTGAAAATCATTGTTATTATAATGAAACCCCTATATTACTAAGTATGGTAGATCTTTCATACTCCTACAGTAATTAAATATTTTACGCGCCCCTCAGTTTATAGTGCGTGATTTCCCAAAATTTTTTTGTCACGTACCCGTTTAGGGGCCGTGGGCTGACCAACGTACCCTAGTGACACAGGTAAACAGAAATATTATTAGTTATCTTTAACACTCTAAGGTTGGATGGAAGGAGACACGATTAAAGGTAAATGTTTTTTCAGTTTTAATAGTAAACAACTGTTTAAGCCAAATAGAATCAAATATTGCTCCAGTATAAACATAGAGCTTACTTTTCTACACATGATTATCTTAACAGTTCTTGAATATTTTTTATGAGCATATTAGTATTTGATGGGAAAATTTTAAATGAAGTAAAAAGAAAAAGCTCTCATTTATTTACATGACACTCTTGACATATATTAAAGAATTGTTGAGATTATTATGTGAAGAAAATTAAATTATGTGTTCCTACAGGAGAAATATTTAATTTGTTTTGTTATGAATTATTGTTGTTACAAACCTACAAAACTACTGATCTTTTATCGCAATACCTATCATCCCACCGTAACCCCTTAGTTTGACAAGGCAGTAAAATTAAAATAGAGAATTGGACTAATGATAGTTAAAAATAATCAAGATAGTAGTCTAACAATATTAATAATAATACTAATAATACTAATAATAATACTGTTGCCATCACTCATAATAGCTCAGTGCTAAAATGCATCATATGATTTAAATCTAAAATATTCTTAAATTTTACTTATTTATTTTGTGTATTAATAGTTAAATTGTCAAACGCTTGTTGAATAACTTTTTAATTTCCCTATTTCCCCCCTGTTTTAAGCTTAGTATACTGTTGATTTTTGGAAAAGCTATAATTAAATAGATTTCTACTTATTTATAGCTTTTCCAAAAATCAAAACATTTACATAATCAAATTATTTAATACTAATAGTATTCTCGTGTAGCAATAATCGTTAAAAATACATTTTGGATGAATCGTATTGCTTATGGTTTTATTTTTAAAATCATGTTAGACCATACACTGGTAGTAATTAAAAGTGATAGGCCTATTGAAAACATTATATGGGGAAAGAAATGTATATATATTTTAAAGTTACTTGCCCTTCTTCTTTTTTTTAACCCCACAATTGAGTTCATCTCTCAAAACCCTTACCTTACCAATCGTTCTATTTTTCGTCGAGAAGAAAGGCATCCAGGAAAGTATCTTGCAGACCATTTCTAAAACTAGTGACGTTGAGTTGGGTCAGACCATTGTTTTCTCTGGCAGTGTCCACGTAATGCCACATACTTGTGAAGGGCGAGGAAAAGACACGGAGAGAGGGGGGTCTGCGAACCAGTATAACCAACCCATATCACCAAAATCTCGCTAGAAGAGAAAAAATCAATTCAATTAGGGTTATATATGCACAAAATAAGGCTATATTTTCTAATTATTTATTTTTGGCAAATAAAATAAAAGTTTAGTCTACTTTAAATTTACAAGTCGATTAATTCATGTTCAAAATCCCCAACGCAAAATAAATATTGTTGCAAATTAGTATTCTAAGCACACAATTCCGGATTTAACGGAGGGTGACAGGGAATAGCGTTTTAGGACCTCCAAAAACTGTTTCAATAGTAAAAAACTGGTTTTGAATTTTTTTCTGTCCTCATCTTGATCTTGATGAGGACAGAAAAAAAAATCAAAACCAGTTTTTTATTATTGGAGCAGTTTTTGGAGGTCCTGAAACGCTATCCCCTGTCACCCTCCGTTAAATCCGGAACTGTGTGCTTAGAATACTAATTTGCAACAATATTTCTTTTGCGTTGGGGATTTTGGTAGTTAGATACATTTTTAACATGAATTAATCGACTTGTAAATTTAAAGTAGACTGAACTTTTATTTTATTTGCCAAAAATAAATAATAATTAGAAAATCTAGCCTTACTTTGTGCATATATAGCCGTAAATTGGATTAATTTGTTCTCTTTTATCGAGATTTATATATATATATATTGATGTAGCTCAGATTGTAGAAAGATTAGACAGTGCTAACGTACCGTTGTCCAGAGGACGCCCGAATGTACTAACTCATCAAGATTAGTTGACAAACAAATAAAATATTGTACAATTTTGGTTCTAAAAACAATTTAATTTACTCTGATGATAATATTTCCTTTTTAAATAATATATATTTACCATCGAGATTTTAACCATTCATTTTTGCACAGAAAATATTAAAATGTCAAAACGTTTAAAATAAATTAATAAAGATGTTGGGGCCTCCAATTTTGTACAGCCCGGAAGCCTCCACAACTCTAAATCCAGCCTTGCAAACCCATAAATCAATTAAGAGAGATAATGCTTCATAATATACTTTTATTGAGTCCACTTAAAAAGAGCAATAGAGCCACTAATTCAAAACTAAGTTTATATTTACCTGTATGGTTTCTAGATGACTGGAGCTAGAACAGAGGTCTTCAATCTTTTTAAGGTCCAAGGGCCGTAGATTCTGTCTCTTGTTGGCTCACGGGCCGCAACACTGTACCGACAGTATTGGGATCAAATAAATACTAAACTATTCATATCAGCTCATTCTTATACTCACACTAGGGTTCTGGCTTATCTCCGACATGTAAAATTTCGGATTTCTTATGAAGTATGTTCTTTGTTGCGTTTCCCTATTTTGAGATATTTTATAGCAAGAGATAGCGCGATTATGTCAACTAGATTTGTCATTTTCCGGTTCAAAGTACATACGCATAAAAACTTAATACTTATCTTCACATAAAAATCGAAAATTCTTTATAAACTAACGTGAAATACGTATTTATTTTAATAGTTTACTATGTTATCAGTATTTGTCATTTTTTATCTTGAAATAATTTTATATTTCTCATAAGCCAACGGGCAGAAAAAGAGTGTTACTGTGGGTCAATGGTTGAATACCCCTGCGTTAAAATCAAGAAAACAACATTAAAAATTAACTCAAAGTGTTTTTTACCCCGCTAGAATAAGTTATACAACCCACAATACCCCAATTAGAAAAAAAAAGCTAATTTTGTAGTAAAAAGGTTAGGCTGGCAACACTGCTGTGAAATTTGAGTCGTCACGACACCTCAAAGGAACTACTATGTCACTACTCATGACGTTTTTTGTTTAGCACCGCGTATACCTGTTCGGGCTATACGTTTATGTATTAATTGCGCTAATGGTTTCAGGGATGAGGAAGGCTATATTTAGATGAGGTATACCCACATTTGCGTGGAGGGAGAGTGAAAAACCATTTTGTAAAAGCCACCCTCAGTACACCTGACCACGATTCAAACCTTGGCCTCCCCGTTGTTTGCAATCTAGTCTATTGCAAGAGTAGTGCCTTAGCACTACTCGTGTTAATGTGTTTTTGACTACCTTGACATTGTCAGGCAGATAGCTGAATTAGCGCAAGCCAAAACACTTACGTTGGGTGACTCCTGGCTGTTGCGAGAATGCCTATCAGAGGAGGGGAGGGGGTCTACGGGGCATAAACCCCTAAACGCGGGAGTCCAAGAATCATTATTAAATATCTAAGGAAGCCATTTGTAGTTTATTTTATGCTAACCACGCGCAGTGATCTAAATAATGCACGTGACCTTGCGCAGAACTTAATCCGACACATATTCATAAGTCGGCTGTCACTTTTCACAATGTAATCAATATCAGTCTTTAAAATAGCAGCAATAATATATTACAAGTTTATCATTGTTGACAGCAAAAAATATTTAAACTAAACTGCAATTACGACACGGATGAAACAGAAGCTAATATATAAATGTGTTCTCGCCCATGTATTAATCATGTTTGATCTAAATCTGTTAACTAGATCAAAAGCTATAAGGTGTGAGGTGGTAAACAAACAAAATATTGATATTTTAACTTCTCCATAAGCGTTTGGAAAAGACTGAGGGAGGGGGAAAAAAAGCGTCACCCTTTAGAACAATAATATGTTTGGACTTATACCTAAATAAACATTGGCCAAAAGTGACATTATAACTGTGTTGATTTGTTTTTCTTTAAAGCACTAATATATCTTCATAACAGCCACATAAACAAAAGATTAAAAAAAGACATGACCTCAGAATGGCTCACCTCTTAGTCCTCAACTTTGTCATTGATCCAAATCGTTGCGACCTATTTCACCGTCGGATTCTATTGTGTTATCTTTGT
>CABFWB010004335.1:0-26903 GCA_902151455.1 Timema bartmani
ATCCTTTCAACTAGCCTTATCTACAAAGTGGGAGTCAGAAGTGAGAGTCAGGCACATTATCCTTTCAACCAGCCCTACCTTCAAAGTGAAAGTCAGAGGGGAGAGTCAGGCACACTATCCTAGCAAAACGCGACCTAATGGACATGCGATGTATTTGTAGCGCGATGTAATTGTGTGTGTGTATATATATATATATGTATATATAAATATATACCCCCCTTCATTCCTATTGGTTGTACGTCAGAGTAGGGCTAGCTGTGTGTAAAGAGGTGCGGGAGATGCGACGTGATGAACCTGAAATGTATTTGTACCAAAAACACGATGTAATGGACACGCGATATAATGGACCTGCGATGTAATGGTGGTCTCCCGATTCCGACTGTCAATAGAGAACATGGGGTCAAAGCCTGCCTGAAAATATCTTACAAATGCCCATACGTTGTGAAACATTCTCTGTCAATTAACAAATGCATCCGCATGTGCGAAATATAAATAATACTTATTTGTCCATATGTTGCTGAAATTGGTCATTGGATTCTTCACAGAGCACTAAAGCAAGGTGCCCTTGAATAACACCCAGATATCCATCGTGGTTAAGGATACCCAATCATTAGTACATTTTATTTATCCCTAAATATGGCTTCTGCAAAACAGACCTCTTTCGTGGTTTCAGCAGCATAATATTTTAGCTCCAAAATTGAATTGGATGGTAAAAATGTTTACTACTTTAGACCAGTTCAAAGTGCCATCCAGCACTTACATGTCCATAAGAACTACCCTATATAATTCTTTATTCCCTACGTCCATTTTCTTTACCTATATAACCTCTTAGAATTAAAATTTTAGCAACCCATAATTTGACTGCATAATTTTAACCCACCTAATCTGTGTAGTGGGACCCGCTTATAGGTAAACAGTGTGTAAAACTTTATCAAAAAGGCGAATATCCTGATAAGTTACGCTACGGGAGAAGGGGTCTTGAAATCAAGAATTTATCCATGAAACCATTAGAGCTGCCCTTGCTGTTGGAATGTATGCAATTTCCTATCAAAGTTTCTCATGCAATGGGATTCAACACAGCCCAAGAACAGACCTTGAGTGTGGCAGGAGTTGGTTTCCGTGGCAAGTGTTTTTCACATGGACAAATATATTGTGTGATCCCATGATAGTAATTCTAGCAGGAACCTTATAATTCTCGCTTCTGATGATAAAACTACTAAGTTTATTTACAAAGAGGCCTTGCCTTAAATTTTGCTAATTCTTTATTTCAATTAATACAAATATTATGTGTGTCTAACCTTAAAACATAAATGATTACACTTCATTGATTTTTTTTTATTATGAAGATACATCTTTTATTATTTCCAAAGTTGTCATAATATTAATTTTTATACCTAATAAGTTGCGTGGTTTCTTCTATGTACGAGAAACTATAAAGTCTGGGATTATAAACACTATAAAATTAATGTAAAACAATTTTGAAACTAACATTATTGCGAGTGAATCTGAGGGAAAAAGTTAGTATAGGATTATAATAAAATAAGACAGGTGGACCAAACATAATATTATGTATATCAGTGCAACATAGAAACAAATGGCAATACCATGTAAGTAAAATTTTATATTTGAGGAAAATACCAGTAATCTATTTTTGGGAAAAAAATTGGTATAATCTATTAATTTTAATTTAAAAAAACTCAAAATATAAGTTTTGACGTAATTTTATGAATAGGGTCATTTTATACTAACGTGAGATTCCGATTTTTAAAATATGTTTTAAATTTATTATTGACTGAACTAAACATAAAAATGAAGATAATCATCTGAAGCCCGTTCTTAAATTATTTTTCAATAGTGTAAATTCACAAACATCTCGAATGAATTATTGTAAGACGTGGTGCACGCACACACACACACACACACACACACACACACATCATTGTTTCAAGGTATACCAGTTAGTACTGATTTTACTTCAGATTAACTTATTTATTTGTTTGCCGAAAAAATATACCACGATTCTTTCAGCATTCATTTCATTTTTTTAAAAAGGTCTTTAGCTTACCTCCATGATTTTTAGTTTGAGGGGCTGTAATTCATTTGATACCATTATTTTTATTTACTATTTCTTTTCATATTATTAATGTGGTCACTTTAACTTCTTTTTTTTTTGCCAAGAGCGTGGGATATAAGGTAGCCCATATGGCCTGATTACTAAATACTTTCATAAACTACATTAAAAACTAACACCTATTTGTAATCAGATATTTAAGAAAAGCATCCATTTTAGTTTAGTTTAACAAAGGATATTTAAAATTATTTCTATTTTTTAACCTCAAACATATTTTCCATAGTTGTTTTTCATCTGGGAATCTAATAAAAAAAATGACATATTAAAATACATAAAATAAGTATCACACATTTCTTCTACTTTCAGTTAAAGGATCAACTTTGTTTTGGTACAAAGCTCTTTGTATTCCTATATTGTTGTTGTTTCAGACGATTATGTTTCCCTGCTTCATTACTGTATTTATGCTCATTATGAATTCCCTTTTTATTTTTCTCTATCAGATCATTGTCACTCCCTCAGTCCCTTGAGATGGTAGTTCTAATAATAGCCCCACAAAGTAATATTTAACCAAAAGAACGCATGGGATTATCATGACATCATCATGGTTTATTCAGTGGCGTCTAGTCAGTGCAAGAAAGACGATCAGGGCTTGTTCACAGAAGTATCATTCCCTTTTTTACTTTCTCTCGACACCTCGAAGAGAAAGTAACGTGTTCGTTAAGCAATCGAACTCAAGGTTTTGATAAATGTTGACGTTTCATGACACCCTGAAACCAAAAAAAGCTGTTTTCGTAATATCGACTCTCTGTCTATACCTCAGGTAAGAGCCAAAAATTTTTTACCGATATGGCTAAAACTTGGTATCTAGAGTTTTCATAAATTCCCTCTGAAGGATTTTAGGAATTAGATATATAACCATAAATTAGGGGTAGTTTACTGAAGAGCAAAAAGAGAATAAAATCATTTTTCTCAAAATTCGCTCTAAATATTTTGATTAAATTTTATCTCTGGACATTACGACTCATAGACAACCTATGACTAACCACCACCTCTATGCCAGACATGGACAATATATTTTATCTTTGACCGTGACTTCATTTGACGTCATTTACTATTGTACAGTACATGCGTAGGTAGTCCTACCGCACCAGAATCAACAAATATAATTTGTGGCCGTGACGTCATTTAGGGCAATGAGTGGCATGTTTTTGTTCGTGTTGGTCATGTTGGCTAAAGACTTATTTTTTATAGAAATTATTTAAATTACTATAATCTGGATAGTGATGTGAAACTTAAATTGGCTTCTTTACCTATACTTTCATTGCCTTTTAATACCCAACCAGGAATTAAAAATTGAAAAGACTTAATGAGAAATGAACCCGCAATATCCTGGAGGGAAAGTTAATAGGTATTCAGGAAAAACACTTCAGTAAATTCATCTGTAACTCTTTATTTAAATTCTTTGCTAACAGCAAAACATACTATACCATATTGACGCCTTTTTCCATATGGCTTGTTGCGACTATAGATTTATTTACAATTATTTTATATTCAGATATGTTTTACAGTGTATGCCAACGAATAATTATTTATCATTTCCAAGAACCACTCAACAACAGATTATTATCTTTAATTGTAGCTACATATTTAAATAGATCCACCCTACATCGATGGTCACGTCGACTAAGCCTCAGCCTATCTAGTAATATTTGATATAGACTTGGAGTTTGGGGCAAAAATTCCTACTAGATTTACAGAGATCACACTTTCACAATATTTATTTTTTTCAACTCTACCTCATTAGTGTGAGAATTAATAGTTAATCATTGTGTTTAGTCATCCTGTATAGTAAGACGCACAGAACAACGATACAAAGGTGGAATTCCAGTCTTTCAATTAATGGTGGTGAAAACAGTATTTTTATATTTACTCTCGCCTTCGTCTAGTTAGGGCACATATTCAAACCAACTCTCTTTCAGTTTGTTACGACTTTATCCTTAAATTTCAGAAATAGCTAGACACATTAATATACCCATTTGTAATAGAATTTCATGCCGTTTAAACAGTGATAATATAGGGTATATATTACTCAGTTAAACTTTTTTTTTAATTCAATATATTTTAAAAGAATGTCTCATTTATTTCACAAATTAAAAATTATACACTTAATAGATTACACATTATTAAGTTATAATATGAAACTGACTACTGTACTTCTACACATGAAAATAGACTGATACTACATTTGGAAAAGATCTCCCACCATTGAAACACGATTGTCTACATTTTGAACATGGGCGACACAAATAGGGACTACAGTAGAACTTCGTTAATCCAAACTATTTGGGATTAAATATTTTTTCGATTAGTGATAATACTGATTAAGTGGGAGAGTGTGGAATGGTCTACTGGAAGAGAGGGAATTTTCACATATTTAAAATCACATTTAAATGTACTGTAGTATTATATTTACAGGATATATTTTTTATAATATTTTAATTTTTTTATTTGCCGGAAAATATATTGTGTTGAATTAACCTGTAATACCAAGCATTTGGTATCACTCTTTCTTACAATGTTTATTTTTAACTAAAGTTTTTGTTAACCAATAACATAATATTTCACTTGACGTAGTTTTCTTTTCACCAGAGTTTTCCAAAAAGTTTTGTTCGGGTTATCCGTAATTTTGGACTATCTTAGATCTTTCAAATGTGGTTTACTGTACTAAATTTAAAGTAAAAGTGACTGTTTTACTCTGATCAGCCCTTCTTATTAACTCGGTTGGAACGCGTCTAATTACATCACTAACTTTCTTCATCTTGTTTTAATTTCAACCAATGGGATCCCATCAAATTAAAACTGTGGTGAAGGCCCTTGAATATTATTTGTCTCTCCTTACCTTCGGTTGAGCTGGCTACTCTGTGTAGACATCTAAAGAGTAGTGAGGTAGTTTCCCATTGCTTTCTTCACTGAGACAGAAAGTAGTAATATTGCACATCGGCCTACTAAGCCCATGGAAATGCATACATCAAACACCCTACAAGAGACACTTTCACTCCATTCATCACAGAGACTGGTTGTATATATTGAATGATTTTACTAGTATCATCTATACCTATGCCACTTTCATATTTGTCAGAGCCATAAGTGAAACTGAGACGGATAAATGAAAGTAACAAATGGTTCTAGCACATACCAAAATATATAGTGCATTGTAAGCATTATTTCCAGCCAGAGGTGGCATCACTCTTTAAATACTACAGACATTATATACCTCTCATAATGAATCACAAAACAGGAATTTATTTTCAGGAACGGTTTATTTCATCTGGCCGATTGATTTTTACTAGCAAAATAAAGTTTAAAAAAGATCGATGAACTCGTAGCTTGTGTAAACATTCTACCTCGTATTCTGAGAAGTATTTGTTTGGGCGTACTGTGTGCAATGACCACCCCATCATACATGAGCACAAGAAAAAAACCTAGGCATTTTCAAAGCTCGTTTGCACGTGTAAACACACACATCTGTGGATTCCATTGACGCGTTCTAAATGATCCGTTATTTAAAAAACTTCCCACCCTCTAACCTAACAAAAATTCCAACCCGTATTCCTGAATCGAGTGAACTTTACCATTCAACCATTGAGCTTTTCAGTCGACAGGATCTCGCTTTCAACTCGACTTGATATTAAAGTAATTATGTATGTTTGAATGTAAGCGATAAAAACATTTTAATTGCCTCCATAAATGCTTTAATAGGTTTAGTCTTTTCAAACTCGTGCTATGGAATACTAATGGTACATTAGATTGTTTTTATAATTTATATTCCTGGCACAGGCCGATTTAGATCAGCGCCTGCGCGTCTGACTGGAGGGCCTTGTCTTTGAGCCGAGATATTATATATATAGTAGGATTCTGACCGGGAGAACCTCCTTTTTTTTGCAGTCATCAATGATAGCTTTGTACTAGATTATTAATATTATTTAATAGGTAATGATGTTATCTATCAATTGTAACAGCTGAAAATCGCATGACTTGACATATAAATATATGAAAACTAGTTTTATAAACTTTTTGTAACCCCCCTTTGTGTACTCTTATACCCATAAATAATAGTCAGGTTGGTTACAAGAGAGTTTTATTTTTTATTCAACAAAATGACAAAAAACTCAATGAGAGAGAGAAACATGCCTAGCGTTAGACGCAGAATCCATATACAATGGCCAAAACCAAATTATAACACAATAAAAGATCTGGGACACGACCCCAAGCTCAAAAATTGTCCGATCAAACAATTCAAAAAAATGATGGTTAAATTGACCTTCGTACAAATCTGATTGAGTTAATAATAACAACGAGAGATAGCAATAGTAACCGTAGACTCAGGTAATATCATAAGGATATTAGCCCGTCGCCATCGGCGACTCTCAATTTATTAGAGTAATAAATAATGTGTTCCAGATAAAAGATTTCCTTAACAGCCAATACTGGGCGCAGTAGAAATTTACAATAAAGATATATTATAGAAAAATTTACTATAGTTGAGAAAACTAACGTTAAACATAAAAACAAAGATAACAGAATAGGCACGCGGGCTTGCGGCTCCTGGTTTAACCAACAAAGTATAAACCTCCGATAAATTATCTTCTCATTAATAACACGTGACATAATCACTAAACATAAGTTTGCCAAAATATCAAAATGATATAGTCCAATAGAACACTGCACTTAAAATGACGGTGCTTTAAAACGTAAACCCATCCGTGAAGCGGATAAAAAGAGTTACCCTATCTGAAAAATGTATTGGGTCCAACCATGCAACGGTATTACGTTGTACCATGGTCTCTAATCAACATCCAGCAGACCCGGCAAAAATAAATTAAGATTAAATTTAACATAACATCACTAAACGGTAATTTTGAATCATTAGTGCCAAACAGAATAGAAATCAACAAAGCTAAACCTATCAAAGACCATAGTGTCTCACCTAGAGATTGTAGTGAAATGTGTACTGGCACTACAGAGTCCTGCCATTATATACACACGATAGGAGTCACAGTGCTCTCAAAGCGCGGGAAGCAAGGATGGGTAGAGGGGTAAGGGGGGTATCACTATTCTGGAACTTGCTCACACAGTCTCGGCTTAGTTCAAAAAAGCGCGCCGCACAATAGATCCGTTACTTTCACAACACTCTCGTCGGTGCGCAACAAATCTGCGCATGTCGACTGTCTCTTGTTTTTTTTGGGCGAGGTACAATTAGAGGCGGGCCGCAAACCACGATCCCTCTGCTCAGTCAGATATGATAATAATTTTTAACTTATAAACTGTTTCACATTAACCTATTTTCAACTTATCTAATATTCTCACAAGCTCGTTCCTTACACAATATCCTCTATTAATTTCTCCTTACTAAAGATAATATGAATATAAATACAAATATATATCTTTGGCTAAAAACTAAATAACTCAGTCTTTATTTAATCGTCCGAACCCATCACAATTTTCTCTTTGGATGAATATTTATCTTTGGATGCTGGTCATAAAACATATAAATTGAGATGCCTAAACTAGGGAAACATTAATTATTTATGATTGGAATTTTTTATAGTTACATCACATTTAAATAAATAATTTTTGACATAATTTGAAAATTAAAGGATTTAGTTGCTAGGTTCGTGAAAATATTGTCTACGTTTTGTTTAACGCATGATAAAAGTATTTAAATATGTTTTGGTATATATCATAAGCTCAAAAATGATAAAATGATCTTAAATAATGTTTAAAAATAGCAATTTTAACGATCTAAGTATCCGTTTTGGTGTTGATTTTTTTCAAATAATGGGTTTTTATGTACATTTTAGCAAATAGTAACACAATACAAAAACATAAGTTAAGTTATGTTTTCATTTTAATGCTTAATTTTGAGGATATGATATTTTAAGTAATATTTGTGTACCACATCTAACTTTTAACTTTATTACAAACACAGTAAGTTCAGTTATATTTCCATGTTGATATTTAATTTTGAGGGAATGATATTTCAAAATACCATAATATTTGAGTACCAAATTTAGATTTTCACATTATATCTCTGCAAGACTATCTCACGCTCTAAAACACTCTTTCACATTCTCTCCCTACAACACACACACAATCACTCTATAATACACTCTCTCTAGTATAATATTTTCTCATTCTCTCTATCATACTTTATCCCTCTCTCTCACATACTCTCTACCTTTACATATACTCTTCATCACATAATTTATCTCACATTACAATTATTATATTCTCTCACTCTTAATCTCTTTCTCAAATGATCTTTTCCTTTCTCTCAACCACTCTTCCCCAAACGCTCTTTCTCAAACTACCTATATCATAAACCCTTTGACTTTAACTCTCTATCTCAATATAATTCTTTCAAACTCTCTGACTCTCTTTCAATCTCAATCTCACTCTCTCAATCTCACTATTTCAATTTCAAAATCTCTCTCAAATCCTTTCTCTTTCTCAAATCCTCTTTCTCAAACTCTCTTTTCTCAAACTCGTTATCTCAATTTCTGTTTCTAACTCTTTCTGTCAAATAATATCTCTCTCTTAAATTCTCGCTATAACTCTCTTTCAATCTAATTTTCTCTCTCTTAACCTATATCTCCTTCTTTAACAATCTCTATCATTTTCTCTCTTACATGTCCTCATATTTTCTCTCTCTTTCACACAATATCTCTCTCAAATTTTTACACGATTTCTTTCACTCTCTCTCACACACTTTATCACATACTCTCCCTCACATCTACTCTTTCTCTCTCTCACACACACACTCTCTCTCCTCCTAAACACACTATTTTTCTCTTCTCCCAGTATTTCTCTCTCTAAAGCATTCACATATTTTCACTATTACTCGCTCGCACTCACTCAATTACTCTCAATTGCTCACTCTCAGTATCTTACGCTCACTTTCTCACACCTCACACTCACACTCTCATTTTCACACTTACACTCACTTTCTCATTTTCACACTCACCCAAACACTTGCACAGTCACACATTCAAACACTTACACTCTCATTTTCACTTTCACATTTTTCACTCTCTCAATCATATATCTTATAATTATATAATTTTATAAGCCCATTTCCAGTAATAGAAATCACGAGTAAGTGACTAAACCGATATTGACTAATGAACACTTACTTTATTTATAGGGAATCAGGATGCATATTATAATTTAAAAATAAAAAGTTAAGTTGTTAAGTTCGTGAAAACAGTGTCTACGTTCTGTTTTGTGCTTAGTAAAATGATGTTGACATATATTTTGTTATGTATTATAAGCACAAAAACGATAAAATTATCTTGAATTATGTTAAAAATAATCTTTTTAACTATCTAAGTATGAGTTTTGGTGTTAATTTTTTTTTCAAATAGTTGGTTTTGATGTACATTTTATTAAAATAATGGGTTTTTATGTTCATTTTATCAAATAGTAACACAATACAAATTCATAAATTAAGCAACGTTTTCATTTTTCTGCTTAATTTTGAAGATATGTAATTTAAAAGTAATTTTTGTTTACCCCTCTATCTTTTCACATTCTTAAAAATACAGTAAGTTCACATATGTTTCCATGTTGATATTTAATTTTGGGGGAGTGCTGTTTCAAAGTACCAAAATGAATAAATAACACAAATATATTTTCACATTATCTCTTTCTATTAGACTCTCTCACGCTCTCACACACTCTGCCCTCACACACACACCCACTCACTCTATAAAACTCTCTCTAATATAATATTTTATCATTATTTCTCTCTGTCTCACACTATTTACCCTCACATACACTATTTATCACATAATTTCTTTTACATTACCTTTATTATACTCTCTCTCTTAAGCTCTCTCTCAAACACTCTCTCTATCGAACGTTCTATTTTTAAATGCTTTCTTACAAAAGCTCTCTCTCTCTATCTTTCTCTCACAAACATTTAAACATATTTCTCTTAAAATGAGATAAAGTTACTTTTATACAAATATAATAATGAACTATAAAATGTTAATTTTATTTTTCAAGAAAAATGTGTTGGTTTATGTGGACATAGTTATCATCCTGAATTTCTGGGTAAGATAAATGCCTTGAATGGAGGAGATATTATAGCCGTGTATGCCCCTTGACTACGATCCTGGCCAGACTTCGAGTTAGGGATCTTGTTGCTGAGTTGTTACCAGGTGCGGGGGTGGCTTAGGCATTCCCCTTGAGAGTTTGTGATATATTGAGTTACGAGAACTGGAACCTCTCTACCAAGTAACAAGGTATTATGATGCAAGAATATACATGTAAATGTACACACACAACTAAAACACAAATAATAAAATATAATAACAACGGATAAGAAAATATGTTAATTTTCTATCATAAAGTTATTTACCCGCCTAGTTGGCGTAGTTGGCTAACGTGCTAGTCGTGTTGATCTCGACTGCCCAGTAAGGGGAGATCAACGTTCGAATCTCGGTCGGGTGAACTGAGAGTGGTTTTTCCTAAATGGTTTTCCACTCTCTTTCCACGCAAATGCAGATTCACTTCCTCTAAATTCAACTTTCCTAATTCCTAATCCATTAGCGTAGTTAGTGCATAAGCGTATAACCCGAACGGGTAGTAAGACGCTGTGCTATATAATAATAAAAATAATAATAAAGTTATTTATTGGCGAAAAACCCGAACATTTAGTAGAAAGTGGATCTAAAAATATATATTTTTTCTCGGGGCAGAAATTATTGGTAACCAATTAAAGTGAAATATGTTAAAAATAAAACATAATTAGGAAAATAATCATAAAGATATTTGATAACTGAGATAATATGTATTATTTTGTTCCTTTGTTCCTACTTTTAACACAACATGGTTACTATTAGTTTGGCCTTTTTGGTTATAATTTTATGTATTAGAAATCAATAAATTTATTTATATTTGATAAATCTTCCATTTAATTCCTAGACCAAGATTTGAACACAAATCAACTATAGACATTTACAAATTAAGTTAAAATATTTTAGTTTTGTTTTTCTTAAATAGGGAAATGACAAAATATCCATCATTATGTTTTACACATAAAAAGTTAATACTTAAAATTATCTTCCAATAAAAGTATTAAAGTGACTACAAATGGAATGTGTAAATAGTACAATGTGTGTTTGTAATAAATTTATACATAGTTTACATTTATGTGTATACAATAATAATTATAATTTTAATAATAAAAATAATGATAACTATACTGTCCTTGTTTGGGTGAATTTAAGGCCAGTTACATTCTTACATTAGAACCTTTATTAATAATGCATGATAATAATTAATTGCTTGTGTAATACTAAAATATTAATAAAAACTAATTTATAATATGAATAAAAAATGTAAATTAGATATTGAACACATGCCTATAACACAATTTTACCTTTAAAGACATATTATAATTAAATATACAAAGAAAGTACACTAAATATAGGCGAAAGAATATATATATATCTATTTATAAACGCACATGATTGTACCACACACATCACTATATTTATATATAGGCCTACATAATTATGATGGGGATAGCAGATAATTAAACAAGGAAACAATGCTTATAATAATACTTAGTAACTAAAAATGCAAATATTGTTAATATATAATCATAATTAAATAAGAATAATGAGTATATTTAAAACATATATACCCATATCTTTCCTCGTATAGAACGAACCAGACTAAGCTAGAAAACTTGAACAGTATTTAAAATAAACAATGTGGTTTAAAAATAGTGAAAACGCATTATAACTAAACAAAGTTATTATTAATGGGATATATGGTGGGTATACAAGGAATGTGAACAACTTTGGTATAAGAGTACATAGTGATTATACAGTAAGAAAAAATCAAGGTTGATAGAATAGAAGGTTGCGTCGATCAGTCGTTTGTGTAGGCCTCATTAGCCGGGTGACCGCATGAATGCTTCACCAACCATACATTCCACTGTTTGATCGATGACAACCTCACAAACCATACATTCCACTGTTTGATCGAGGCTAACCTCACAAACCATACATTGCACTGTTTGATCGATGACAACCTAACAAACCATACATTCCACTGTTTGATCGAGGATAACCTAACAAACCATACATTCCACTGTTTGATCGATGATAACCTCACAAACCATACATTCCACTGTTTGATCGATGGCAACCTCACAAACCATACATTCCACTGTTTGAACGAGGATAACCTCACAAACCATATTTTCCACTGTTTGATCGATGATAACCTCACAAAGCATACATTCCACTGTTTGATCGAGGATAACCTCACAAACCATATATTCCACTGTTTGATCGATGATAACCTCACAAACTATACATTCCACTGTTTGATCGAGGACAACCTCAAAAACCATACATTCCACTGTTTGAACGAGGATAAACTCACAAAACATACATTCCACTATTTGATCGATGATAACCTCAAAAACCATATAATCCACTATTTGATCGACGATAACCTCACAAACATACATTCCACTGTTTGATCGAAGATAACTTCACAAACAATACATTCCACTGTTTGATCAAGGATAACCTCACAAACCATACATTCCAATGTTTGATCAAGGACAACCTCACAAACCATACATTCCACTGTTTGATTGATAACAACCTAACAAACCATACATTCCACTGTTTGATCGAGGATAACCTCACAAACAATACATTCCACTGTTTGATCGATGATAACCTCACCAACCATGCATTACACTGTTTGATCGACGATAACCTCACAAACCATACATTCCACTGTTTGATTTATGACAACCTTACAAACCATACATTCCACTGTTTGATTTATGACAACCTTACAAACCATACATTCCACTGTTTGATAGAGGAAAACCTCTCAAACCATACATTCCACTGTTTGATCGAGGATAACCTCACAAACCATGCATTCCACTGTATGATAAAGGATAACCTCACAAAACATACATTCCACAGTTTGATCGAGGATAACCTCACACACCATAAATTCCACTGTTTGATCGAGGATAACCTCACAAACCATATATACCACTGTTTGATCGATGATAACCTCACAAACCATACATTCCACTGTTTGATCGAGGACAACTTCAAAAACCATACATTCCACTGTTTGAACGAGGATAAACTCACCAAACATACATTCCACTATTTGATCGATGATAACCTCAAAAACCATACAATCCACTATTTGATCGACGATAACCTCACAAAAACCTCACAAACATACATTCCACTGTTTGATCGAAGATAACTTCACAAACAATACATTCCACTGTTTGATCGAGGATAACCACACAAACCATACATTCCAATGTTTGATCAAGGACAACCTCACAAACCATACATTCCACTGTTTGATTGATAACCACCTAACAAACCATACATTCCACTGTTTGATCGAGGATAACCTCACAAACCATACATTCCACTGTTTGAAAGATGATAACCTCACAAACCATACATTACACTGTTTGATCGACGATAACCTCACAAACCACACATTCCACTGTTTGATCTATGACAACCTCACAAACCATACATTTCACTGTTTGATCGAAGATAACCTTTCAAAGTATACATTCCACTGTTTGATCGAGGATAACCTCACAAACAATACATTCTACTGTTTGATCGAGGATAACCTCACAAACCATACATTCCACTGTTTTATCGAGGATAACCTCACAAACCATATATACTACTGTTTGATCGATGATAACCTCACAAACCATACATTCCACTGTTTGATCGAGGATAACCTCACAAACCATACATTTCACTGTTTGATCGAAGATAACCTCACAAACAATACATTCCACTGTTTGATCGAGGATAACCTCACAAACCATACATTCCACTGTTTTATCGAGGATAACCTCACAAACCATACATACTACTGTTTGATCGATGATAACCTCACAAACCATACATTCCACTGTTTGATCGGGGTAAGCCTCACAAACCATACATTCCACTGTTTGATCGATGATAGCCTCACAAACCATACATTACACTGTTTGATCGACGATAACTTCACAAACCATACATTCCACTGTTTGATCGAGGATAACCTCTCAAACCATACATTCCACTCTTTGATTGACGATAACCTCACAAACCATACATTCCACTGTTTGATCGAGGATAACCTCACAAACCATACATTCCACTGTTTGATCGAGGATAACCTCTCAAACCATACATTCCACTCTTTGATTGACGATAACCTCACAAACCATACATTCCACTGTTTGATCGAGGATAACCTCACAAACCATACATTCCACTGTTTGATCGAAGGCCTATGTCTTTAATTTAAAAAAAACATTTGGTTACTGGGGCATCTTTATGTATCTACTTCATACTACATCGTCATATTGTATCTATTATAAAAGTATTAATATTCCTGTTTTGAGTAAACAGAAGAGAGTTGACGCACGCACTATTAGTTTAAAACTACTGATTTAAATAAAATTAACAGTTTAAAATATTACCTAGCAATAGTTTAATTCTTCAGATGTGTGATAGTATCAAGAAGATTGTACAATTGAACACAATCATAATATTAGTGTACATGAATCAGATAGCGATACAATGTTGGCAGAAAAAGGTATATAGATGAACAAAATGTGACCCAGGATAGGCAAAGGTGAAGAGATGAAGCAGGCCCATAATAATTGCAAAATTTATGAACTATTGATGATTAAAACACTCTCTCAGTAATGCATAATCAAAATTAATTAATAATACGAAACAATCGCGCCAACTTTATTATTTTTTGTAATATATATTGGAAGTTGGATCATTAATAAAAACAAAAATGTTTCATTAAACTACCCTTAGATAAGTTTTTCTAATAAAAACTAACACATTATTTTGTTAATCCCAATAAAGGCTTTTATATATTTAAATCTTTAACCAAATAGGTTTTGAATTCAAATCTTTTAAACGTTTTTTTTTAAAAAAATTGAAAGATAAAACTTTTGTTAACTACTCCTAGATTATTTTTAATTTGTAAAAATAAAAACCCATCCTTACATAGCAGCTATTCCAAGATAACCAATTTGAACTTAATATTAATGGCCAGTTTAAAAAAATTATACTATAATTTGTTGTAAGTATACTAACGTAAGATTATTTATTTTATAAAAATAAAATAACTTACTTGATTACTTAACAAGTAAAATAGTACTCCACTATTAATTTTGGACTAAATTATTAAGAATTATTAAAATATTCAAGTTTAAAAAACAATAAGCTATCAGTAAAATAATATAAAATGATTTTATTTTTAAAAAAATACATATAACCCTATCTATAGTGTAAAAACTTACAAATACATATTTTGGACCATATCCCTAGAGCCAATTTTAAAATATTAAATTTAAAAATTAACACTATCAGTAAACTACCCTCAAACAAATCCCCCCCTCTCCCATAACACTTATACAATTGTATATGTAATGTCAAACACTCCCCAGATATATATTTTAAACAAAATTTTTAGAACCATTTTGAAAATGTTTTGAGTTTTCAAAAATATCTTATTTGAAAACCAGCCTTTTAATGAAATTTACTCAAAAACTCCATAGATGATAATTAAAAAATAATAATTTTGCCATTTTTAAAATATTTGGTATTCATTAAAATAACTATACGGTTAACTAACCTTCATTTTAGGTTTAGGTTAAAAATTAAAAAAACAAAACATTTTCTGGGTGTTGGGTTATATCATCAAGATATAAGGTTTCAGTTAAAAATATAAATCAAACCGTTTAAAATCTGTCGCCAGGGACAGATGAAGAAAGTAGTGGTATCATTCGCTATTATATTTTCAATACTATTATTAGTTGAGAAATGTTTTATGTTATAAACTGTCATTCTCACGTAACATAATCAGTTTTAGCTTATAGCGTTATTTTATAATATGGCATGTCTATAATACAATCTACAAAAAATGAGCTATTCCACAATAACCAGATTCGTTAAGATATTATTTAAGCTAAGATTATTTAAATGAAACTGCACAGTCAAAATCAACAAACACTGTTTGTTTAAATTCTATGAACAGTGCTTAAATCACAATGTACAGTACATACTACTTGAGTTTATGCGTCCAGTATTTATTCATTTCATCATTTTAAATATCACACTTTCATGATTCTATAGGCCTACATCTCTGCAGGAAACTTTTACTGAGTACATTACATTAATTAAAATACCTGGTTAAATAATTTTATGTAAAGTGTGAGTAATCCTGGAAATGGATAGTAAAGTTTATTTTGGAAATACTAATATGTACATTACATTTTCCTATGTAGCGCAACACAAGAAATAAATTATTTTGTCTTCGAATTCACTTTATTTCTTCTTTAATAAATATAGCTTGTATTAAGAATATAATAGTGAAAATTTATTTATAAAGTAGGTGAGTTTCGGAGGTTTTACACAAAGTAAATTAACATACTTCATAATATTTTATCATGTAATATAATTTTATTTTTTATATATTTCATCTTTGACTTCAATTAATTTTTGTTAAATTGATTTTGAAGGGCTTAGGGGGAAGGAACCGATTAAAAAAATACAAATTTTTGCGTTTGAAAATTAAAACATTTTACTATAAAATTATCATTAGATTTCATAGTTATTGATAATATTTATAAAAATTGACCATTAAAAAGAAACAGTCATATATTTACGTATAAATATTTGAGATTAACTTTTATAAATGTCAAAAAACTTCCTTTATATTTAAATTGTATTGTAGCTTTCTTTAACACTGGACTGATCGATATTAGAGTACTTTTCATTCAACCACGTCTTACCACACATCCATGATGTACATATACATTAACTACACTAATGAGGGTATAAAGGTGGGTTTGAAAGTATATGTTCCCACATCTGCGTGTTGATATAGTGGGAAACCATTTATGAAAAACAATCCTCATTAGATCGGACAGGTAATTAACGCACAAACTCCCTTGATCAGCAAACTTTACAACATAAACCTGCCCCTTAGATACCGTTCCCACCCCTATGGGTGTGGTACATTTTCATTTTATTACTTTGTACCAATAAACAACTCACTGTGCAGGTTTAAAGAAACTACAGTTATTGGTTTTATATTTTATTCTGATTACCAAACCCTTCCTTCACCTCTGACAAGATGTGTATAATTCACAACTTGTGAATGTGTGGAATGCCAGGCCTCCACCGTGGTTCGGATTCCACGTTAAACTGTAGGTCCTCCATTTCATCTCACAATCACCCTACCATTACACATTAGCGTAAGGGCGTATAACCCGAACGGTTAGTAAGACGCAGTGCTAATAATAATATATTTTATTTTCCAACCAAGTTGTTAGTTTCAGAATTAATGTATTATTGTTCATAATATTTCAAGTGATAATGTTTCACACATTCTAAATATGAATCCGGATTTCAGCTTCTATTAATTTTTTCCAATTTTCGGATATTCAGGGGAGGGATGGCAACTAATAATACTGAGTCTTCTTAGTTTTGGTGATTATACACAAAGACATTATAATGGTTTATAAGTATCTGAGTTACTTCTAAAAGATCGTTTATATTGAACAAACAATATGTTTCAGTACAACACACTTATTTAGTAACAATCTAATAAACCGAAAACACTCTTATTCTAGATCCCATTTATTGGAAAAAATGGGTATCTGTAAGCCAAAATAAAAATTAGTCACTTTACCTAGTTTTTTTTACAGTATTACTGACATTACTAACTTAAACATATTGAGTGTTTTAATAATAATTATATAGTTTCATTATTTATTTAATATTATCCCTAAAAAGTGGTCTTTATAGGGCTTACGACCTTACCTAAGGATATACTAAAAAGGTAATGGTAAATTTGTTATCTGTCATTAGTTTTATTATTTGAATCTGACTGTGCGTAGCGACTTTACGACGTCTACAATATATGTATGAATATTTTAGTAGATGTAGAATCTGTCACATATAATGAAAGATTTAATATATATTACTGTATAATGAGGAACTAAGAAATGTTACTCTTGTTTGTAAACAAGGTGTGCATTATGAATGTACAAAATATAAAATGTGAATGTAAAAGTGTATGTAAAATTTGAATGTACAATGTTTATAGAAAGTGCAAAGTAAATTTACAAAGAAAACAATTTTATTATAATACGTATATAATGCAAGCCCAAATATAGTAAAATGTAACTGTACAAGTGAGTGAGCAATATGGGTGCATAATAGAATTGTGCAAAATAAATATGCAAAATAAATAAATTATATAAATACAAGCTACATGCTTATTTCATTCATTTCTAAGTAATATGCTTGAATATGCACAGTCGTTAATAAAATGGCAATATTTAGTAGTATAAATACTTTTTATCCATAGATTATCATCTATTTATGTAATGGGCATAGCTAAGGAAGCTAGTAAGATAAAATGAACCATCATTTAAATGTATACAAAATGAAAAATACATTTTGTGTAAATAAATTTCACATATTACACTTTCCTTGATAGAGCCTTTTGTTAGACTTGGCAGAAATAAATTTTTTAATTTTACAAAATGTAACCTTGTTACAACATGTAAAGAAAATTATTGTTTGGCTCACCGATTCTGCCCCCGTTTGGCTCATCTAGACAAGGCTCCACACAACAAACAATGGTTACAATGGTCTTCAATGGTTACAATTTTATAATTTATACATACCACTACCGGATAACATAGGGGAGAACATCTCAACCCCACTTTGGATTTAAGAGACCTGATGATGGCTGAATAGCCGAAACATGTCGTGTCAATAAACTTCAACCCAACGAAGGAATATTAAGGAGAGGAATTATCCAACCTAGCTAAGGAACGGCCTATATGAGCACTCATTAACCTAATTTAGTTTTATCAAAATTTATACATCTATCTTATATTTTAATACATTCTGATGTTGTTAATTGTATTTTTAGGACTACTGTTTTTTGATTAGCAACTGACTGATCATAAATAGGCTTAAATTTAACTTATCAATTTACTTTCTTATTTTATACTCAAATCTGTAATTTCACATAGCTTATGTCAATAATTTTAACATATTATATTTTAACCAAGTGTTTCATCTAATCATTATATTTCAATTTCTAATCTAATATTAAGGCCTATTTTGTATTAATAGGATTACTGTAATTGTCTCTTTCTCAATTATTGTATGTGGTGATCCTAACTATACTTTTAATATTTAACTTCAAATTTCTATTAAATTTCTATAATAATTTTTAACTTATAAACTGTTTCACATTAACCTATTTTCAACTTATCTAATATTCTCACAAGCTCGTTCCTTACACAATATCCTCAAAGATATATATATTATTTTGAGATTTACAGCCATGAAGCAAATAACGGTTTCCATGGTGAATAAACAAAGAATCAAAAACAAAAATTATTTGTGAAAATATGGTTTTCATGGAAAACTACTATTTTTCCCGACATCCTGGACTCCTAACCGTTAAAATGTGTGGTCGTTCGTCAAAATCTGCACAGTACCTTCCTCGTATTTTCTACTACTGAAAACGGGTTTATCAAATTATATATAAATATACTTTATATCTAATTAGTGTGTGTATCAGCTACGGCTGATTTCCTTAATTATAATCATACATCCCTCAACCTTTTCTTTTAATATATAATTAAATGTATAGCATTGCTTTCTTCCGGCTTATAGTAATCATTTAATTTAATGTATTTAGTATTTATTTGTAGTAAAGTCATGACATATATTTTAGGAGAAACCATTTAATTTAGTAAAACAAATATTTTAATTTTTCAAAGTTATTAAATAATTAATAATACATTTTTTTTAGCACCGCGTTTTATTACCCGTTCTGGCAATAAGCATGTGTACTAATTAGGCTAATGTGTTAGGAATGAGGATGTTTGAATTTATAGGAATCGTATCCCCATTTTCGGGGCTTGGGAATGGAAAATCATTTAGGAAAAATCATCCTCAGTACACTCTACCAAGATTTGAACTCTGATCTCCTAGTCCTCGGAAGTCAAGTATATTGTGAGAGTGAGGCCAACACAGATTAAAGGTCAACAACTGGTTGATGGTGCCGACAGGTTGATCTCATGGCAATTTTGATTAGATCACGTAATAAGAATACATCGTCATTAAAAGTCTATCTTTGAGCCTTCTGAACTCTGAAAATTAACATATTAAATATTTTCAAATAATATTTGAGTTTGGCCAAAGAGAGCCTTTATCTGTCAGAATCAGTAATGTTATTTTAAAATAAAATTGTTAAGTATGAATATGTAGGTACATTTTATTTGTCCTTTATTTTGTTTCTAAAAAGGTGTGAAAATAAGTGTTTGATTTTTAGGAATAAGTATTGCATTATATTATATAGTATGTATATAATATATATATTTACAGTTAAAAGTGGAGTGTAGAAATAATGGAAGATCATGGGACCTTTTATAAGTTCATACGTCAATCGAGGCCCATAAAGGTGGCCGATCTATGCCTTAGAACATGTGGCCAAGGAGGTGGGTTTGATTTATTAATAATACCTCTTAAATTATTTCATTTTTCTTATTAATAATTTCATGTTAATCAATGGAAGACATATAAAAATTTATGTATGCATAATTAACGTTTCTTCAAATAACGTTATTCAAAAATAGTTCGAAATTCGGTCAACAGTTTTGAGAAACTAATTTAGAATTAATATGAATTTAATACTTATTTTACACAAATATAGTAATTAAAAACGCTTCTTAAACAATAGATTTACGTTTCATGAGTTAGTTTCAAGTTCAAATCATCCCTTTTCAACTCATTTAAGCGTATCGCACTGTTAACACTTTGGTAGCGCCTTGCTAGGTATACGCTAAATGTATTCAGCAAAGTTGAATGGGATGCCTATAATCAAGGAGGTTGGCAAGCGCGAGATCACTGGATTCGCTCTCTGACGTCTCTGTGCTTCTTGACGCTTTACAAAAGTCCCAAGAATGACGGGAAATAAGGGGGTCAGGGGAGGGTAAATATGAAGAGGAAAGAAGGAGAATATGGTCCTATAGTCCTTGAGAAAAGCTATTGTCCCTGATAAACTCTGGATAGTCAACGTTCAACGAAAAGTGTCTCGTAGCTTGCTTTCTACACACTCTCTCAAATATATTGGGACATCAGGAAAGTGCTACATTGTAGATTGGGAAAGACTTTGATGTAAAAACTGTTCGAGATTACTTAGAATACCTTGTGAGATTGACTTTATAATGACTATAATTTATCTGCCATCTGTTCCTGATTTTTACTATACTCTATTAAAAAAACACATTATTTTGTATTAATTTTAGCACAGCCTTTTACAACCCGTTTGGTTTATATGCCTATAAACTAATTTCTCTAATGTATTAGAGATAAAGAAGGTTGAATTTAGATTAAGTGTACCAGGACTTTTGTAAAGGGAGAGTGAAAAACCATTTAGGAATACTACCCTTGGTACACCTGTCTGGGATCGAAACTGAATTCAATATTATATTAAAATATAATTTAATTTTTTATCACTGCGTCTTACTACTAGTTACTCAGTTCCTATTAAAAGTGTGTATGCATATATAATTACAAAAGTTATTCATTTAACCGTCCCAAATTTACTGTTTATTTTACAAGTGATTTAACATTACTAATTCTGTATGAACTTGATTTTGTTGAAACGTATTTTTCGAATTGGAGGTAAAATAGAGTAAACAAACTAAGCGCTTGATTGTATACTGAAAATCTCTCATTTCTCAAATTTCCTATCTCATATCTGACTTTTATGAAGAGGTTTGTTGGTTTAAGGATTTGTATGGTTACAATAAACTCTAGAACCGATGAAGTGATTTAGATAGGATTTTTATTAATATTATATTAATAATCTCAGAACGAACATGCCTATATTTTTTCTTATAAAATACTGTAGAATGGCAGATTTTCAACTAACCTATCTTAAATAAAGCAATCAATGGTTGTATTCTCCCATTAAAAGTATAATTATTTTGAAATTCTTGTAAGCCCTCGGGTGGAGATATTATTGTGATATTCAAAATTTTTGTTCGGGATTTTGATAGATATCCAAGTTTAATTACCAACTGAATCTGTAAACGTGTTCTTGCGATCCTGTTTGTACTCTACTCCAGTTTGTCAGTATCTAGGCCTTGAGATCAAACAATTTGGTATATAGCCTTTTCATAAGGTTCTTCTTAAAATCTCGTAATTAAATATCTAACCCTGAAATTAAGGATAATTTCCTTAGGGGTAAAAGGGTGTGTTTGAGGGTGTCAGGATAAAACCATTATATCTAGAAAAATTAAATTTTATATATGTACCAAGGGAAAACTGATAGTTCACAAATAGAAATTTTATTTATTCATTTTAACTCTACAAGCATGAAGACCTTAGTCAAGTGATCACTGGTTTGGAAAGTTTAAAAGGTATCTAATATAGTTAGTTATCAATAAATACTTTGAATAAAGTTGATATTCCATTTTAATCAAACTATAATTCAAGAAGAAATTTCAAACCTCACTTAAAATTATTTGTTAAAGACAACTAATTCTACTCTGTTAACACTATGCTCTTGCGGCTAGTTTTATAGTAAACTAGCAGCAGAATCCAACACTGCTAGGATTAGCCACGCATAACACAACACATTTACCGAGGGAAACAATTTTCTTTACTTGAAACAGGGAGAAAAACCCTTTTCAAATTATTCCTTTCGACCAAAATTTAATCAATAAGAAAAAAAATTAGAGCTTTAAGTTTCATAGGTCTGTGTTCAGGGGGTACTAAATTTAAAATTCCAGCCCTCTGCGTTCAGTAAATAGCATGTAAAGCTCTTAACAAACAGACAGACAAACAAACTCTTCAGTTTATTAATATAGATTTGAACATTTTCACAATATTATTAAACAACAGATGAAGACTAATGTTTACATACGCACAGTAATGTAATTACTAAAGCTCGCTCTTTGTCAAAGCTATTCAAGGCTCTATTATATGTATAATCATGTTAATGTAGTGAAAATAAAAGAAGCAGTTAAGGGTTCAATTATGCTATAGGAACTACGAGCTTACATTAATCCTGGTAGAGGCTTGAAATATCTCTAATTAGTTGACACAGTTAATTAATGTTTATCCATATCAAATTCAAATAGTGCATCTAAAGGTAGCACGAACGTGGTGGGCTATCTAAATATTTGGAGTAGAGGTAACTAAAATATGGTCCCATCATTCCAGGTGAACTCATTATGGACACGAACCAGTGCAAGGCAAGTCTAGCGCCTTCGCCCACTTAACCATGTGCACAGGTATATGTGCTGATAAATTGTAATCTAATAATTGATAACAATCAATTAGTGGTTGATCATAGAAAAATTGGAAATAAAATAGTAATAGTTATTAACTAACTAAAAAACCTGTTCTGTTTATCTTACTAAGTATTTTTTTATTTTTCAATTTGTTTGTTGGACCATTAGTTCTACACATAGATTATAAAGTATTACGTGTGCTTGCATTTACTTAATTATCATTTATCGCATAAAAGTGGTGGCTAAGGGGTCCTGGACATTAATTATACTCGTATTATACCTGTGTCACAATTGACAGTGTGGTCAATGGTTTAGTACAGTACTGGTGCACTAGGAGAGGATTTACAGATGCAGTTTTCAATGTAGTTTTCCCAGGCCCCTTCAAAAGTACTAAGAAGGATTTTTTTCCTCTAACATCCGACACCTTAGCTCAGTCGGTAGCGTGTCTGTTTCCTGAACTAAGGGTCCTGGATTTGACACCTGATATGGACGAAAAATGTATCACTGGGGAAATGCGAGATTACCTTTTTACAGTGAAAAGTTAAAGGCCAATGTCTTGGTGTTACGTCTGTTCTAGATTTAAGATGGCTTATAGGTCATGTGCTGATATAATTAATAAGTTAATAAAATGCTAAAATGTTACATAAAATAAATGAAAATATAATTTATACCCTTCTCTATCATCATTTTTCCTATACCTTAAATAAGGCCGTTATTTTTATTATTATTTGAATTAAACGTTAAAATGTATAAGTAATCAAAAAATGACAGTACTCATTTGTAAATAATCAGTAAATTTTGCTTATAAAATATAATAGCAGATTTATACTAACGCATAAATGCTATTGTTACTATGTTTGTTTACCAAAACATATGTTTTACTATAAAATTAAAGTTCCTTTATGTTTATAGACCCTTAAATTTTTTTTGATTCTGTATAATAATATTTTAAAAGCCCCTAACTATGTTGCCTAATACTCGTGTTAAATCCAGACGGGGTACACTGGAAGTATTTTTTGTGCCTTGTCATGTCTTTTTATCTCCAGAGGATAGTTATAAAATAACTTCTGATAAATGTACATTTTAATTACATTTACTTTGTGAAGAAAGTAAACGGATTGATGAGGAAAATTCTTAAGAAGCTTAGTCGGATTTGTGCCAGATATTTAGAAAATGTCACCTCAATACAACCGGTTGGGGTTTGAACCTTGATCCACCTATCATTGACCTACCACACAAGATTATACTGGTGAATTTTTCCACGTGCTCACTGATTTGAGTCAAAGTCTTATTATTAGTTTTCAGACAAATTATGTAGATCATACATAATATTTGTAAGACATATACAGGGATTTAGGAAACTCACAGTCCAAACTGCATATATATTTTGTTTTAACCAAAAGTAATAAGAAATCCCTGAACTCTTACAAGCGGAAAACTATGCTAATTCCATTGAATTGTGTTCAAAGTTTCATCGTACAGCACCGGGAGAGCAAAGATGTTTAAGCATGTATGTTTCATAGGAGTTAGGCAAGTGGTACTGCACACCTCGACATCTTGGAGCACAGCAGCAGAACATAGTACAATTAATAATAAACAAAACACCAATCCATCTAGAAATGGAAATACGATCTGAGGATCATTAATGATCTTATATCACAACAAGTGCTTGTCATTATTACATGCACCTGACTTCTATGCAAAATGTTGTACACTCATGCTTGAAAGCTTTGATCTTCCAGTGCTGTATGCCGAAACTTTGAACATATTTTAATGGTATTAGCATAGATTTCCGAATGAAAGTGTGCAGGGATCTTGTATTACTTCTGGTTCACACAAGCTTTATGTGCAGTTTGAGCTATACGCTTCCGAACATCTTGTATTGTGCTGGCATTTAATTTTGTTTCCGTCACTGTTTAGGTTATACGCATATATGACAATTACTCTATTGGGGTTGGGAATAGGAGGGAAGCCATTTATACTTAGTTTACTTGGAGAGTGAGAAACAATTTAGTAAAAACCATCCTCAGTAGAACGGACCGGGATCTGAACCCCAATCTCCCCATCATCAGCAGGCCAGTCTAACACGAGAGCAACGTCGCTTAGACATTCGGCCACGGAAGCCGGTGTTGTTAGATTGACTTTGGGTTAAAAATAATAGGGAACTACTGACTGGAATTTATTCCCATCTCAATGACACACCATTGTGTTTCTCCGACCAACTTTATCCTCACGCTCCCATGTGGTTAAATGTAGGATTCACGACAACATAATCATGTACTTATCTAGTGGCAGCTTGTGGCAGCCAACGACAAATCCACTTTGGTGGCTGTGTGGTCTAAGGTAAAACTCTCGCAGGAAACTAGACTGTTGATGAAGGGGAGAACTAGGTTCGAAGATATGTCATGTGTACTGAGAGTTGTTTTTTCCAAAATAGTATTCCACTATCTCTCTAATAAAATACGGGTACACTTTCTGTAAATATAGCTTTGCGTATATCTATAACCTTTAGCTTAGTTTGTATAAGAAACTATTATCAAAGAAGCCCTCGATAGTCGGCAGTCACGTAGCCAGGGAGGGTCCGGGGGGTCTGGGCCCCCCTTCAGTGAAGATAAATGAGTTAAAATAAAATAGAAAAACAAATAATAGGAGAAACTTAAACAAATACAATATTAAAAAAACACTGAGTATTAATGTATCTTCGTAAAGTAATGAAGGGATTAAGTGAATTTATTTTCAAAGGAGTTGTTATCCTTAGCAGGCTGCCATAGTATATTTCTCCTCCCTCCCATTCCACTCCCTTGTCAAAGCTCTATGGACCTTATTATAACTGAACTGGAGTCTGTTGGATCCTTGATTCATCCGCCAATAAAAGAACAGGTGATGTTGTTCTACATAGTCTATTCATAAACACCTACAGTGTTGCCAGGCTTAGAGCCTTAAACACCTACAGTGTTGCCAGGCTTAGAGCCTTAAACACCTACAGTAGTTGCCAGGCTTAGAGCCTTATTCCGCCCTTTTCCGCTTAATTCCTTGAGAACATCTCTTGTGAGAGTATACTTGCACTGCACACAGTACCTACTTTGCTGTCCAAATTGAGCGAGTTCATGACACAAAAAAACTGGAAAGCCTAATCTGATTCTTCTATTACTATAAGGGTAGGTTTTATTACAATATTTAGTAATTATTATTTAATATGTTTCAAAGAAATCAATCCCTTAACTTTAAATGTAGTGTTATTAGCCAATGGGATTGACCAAAGAATATAATATTGACTGTACAAAAAATGTTCAAAGACAGTTTTACTAAGGTATGTATTGGGGGTGGATCCAGGATTTTTGTCAGGGGGGGGGGGGTGCTTCCAGGGGATAACGGGGCAAAGGTTCCGCC